>SNQJ01S0024059.1:124671-160110 GCA_010110895.2 Picea sitchensis
TCATCTTGTACTTGAACATTTAAGTGGGGTAAAAGGAGGTTCCCCCCTCGAAGAGGCTTATTATCTGAAATTATCTCTTTTTCAAGGCGTTGAGTACTTTTTCTGAGGTTTTTCTATGCTATATTGGTATTTGGTTCTTAACACCCACAGTGCACAGATTTGGCTTTAAAGAACAAGAAAGCAGGTCGCCTAATATCTAGGAAATTAAGGAACCAAAACAATACTCATCTGAGCTTGATCAATCTGATTGAGATTGATGAGGGTTCAGATCCAAAGATAGAGGATTTTCTAGCTCGGGAAGATCCAGAATTGCAGGGTTCCAGCAGGGAAGTTACTGTTCCTACCGAACCTTATGATTTCGTGACAAATTTGTCACCATGCCTTAAAGGAAAATAAGGTTTCTCCATTATTAGGCAAGATATGAAGAAAACAATAGATAAGACAGATGCACTTGTGGTCGACTGTGTCCTTCATCGACCTACCACCTCCCCTGTTCACTCTGATGATTGTTTCAATTGGGTTGAGCGTTATTACATTGACGTTTCTCTCTTACATGCTCAAATTAAAACTCTTACTGCTTAGAATGTGTTGTTAAAACAAGAAAACTTTGATCTCAAGGCAAATGCAGAGAGGAAGGCTAAACATATCAAGACATCCAGAAACATAGTCATCAAGAATGAAACTAGTGTCAAGACAATAATAAACTCTGAATTCTCCGACCCCTCTTTAGTTAACTTTTAATGGTAAACAATTTTTTTTTTTTTTCCAGTTTATTTATGTTATCTAATTCAAAATAAGTAGATTTGAAGTTTTGATTTCATTAACTAAAATTAAGACTGGCTACAAAATCTTCGATTTTGTAGCCAAGTCTCTTTTAATAAAAAATTAGTTATTAGTGATTGTTTGTTCTAATTTATCAAATTCGTTTTTCTTTTCTTAGGAAATGGGAGATTCTGTTGTTGATTATCTGGAGGAAATATTTGCGATTATGCATCTAAATGATTAGTAGTTTCTCCTTATTTTTGTTTTATAAACTCTTTATCTTTGAATAAAACCAATTATGTTATAAGTGGTTCCCAACCCACTATTTTTGTAATATTACTTGAATTTGGGAGACCGAACTCTATCCTATGAGATATGAGTATGTGATCCCAGGTTACTTTAAATACTGTTCACTTTGTTAGTGAAATACATCTTTTGCTGGAACGCTTTATGGACATGTAAATTCCCAAGACTTTATGGACAAGTGGTTCACATTTCGGCTTTAGATCAGGGTGACACTATTCCATTTATGTTTTGATTTTTATATTACGGAAGATTGATATGTTATGCAGCTTTAGTCTCATTAGTATGCGATGTTTCATCTTATTCAGTGCTTTAAAATTTTGTCTATAACTTGTTGTTTCGTATGTTATATATGTGACCGTTATTTCAACTTTAATATCACGATTTATGCTTGATGTTTAGTTGATGTATCCAATGAATGTTTCACATTGAAATTTATTTTACTGTCATCATTCATAATCACAAGGTCACTAGATCTACATTTTTGCTACTACATTCTTATATCCTAGCTAGCAATAAACACCTTGATTTTATTCCGGAGACATTAGTACAAGCTTGTTGCAGATTTATCTCACAGGCAAGATAGATGGAGGTTTGGATCACACAGAGACATAGACACAGTAATGAAACTAATCTCAGGTTAGCTTTATTCACATTTAATTTATGTTATTAGTTTATTTATTAGCGAAACAAGACAATTTAAATTAGTTGTGACCATTACTCTATCCTTGTTTCAAATCATGTTTTATTAGTATTTTTTTTAAGTTCTTAGATCTTAGATATTAGATTATAAAAAAAAATATATAAAAATATGTTCTTTCTTTATCTACTTTCAAAAACAGTTACCAAACATTGATTTCGCAAGGCATTCACCAAAAACTTTCAATTTGTAAATACTCTATTTATAATCACATATTTATATTTCTGGAAATACTTGTAAATAATTTGATTAAAGTATATTGTATTATAGTTTTAGTTTTATAGTTTATTTTTTTTATTTGTTTTAGGACCCTAGTTGGCTAACGGATCCATTAAACACATCATAATAGATTACACCAAACAACTTGGGTTAATTAGACAACCCTGGTCTAGATCTATTCTCCCAGTTGACAGTGTGTCACTTACGCCCGTCAACAGAAACCTTTCTAAAAAAGGGAAGAAAACCCAACCAATTCTTTTCTATATTCTTCAAGAGAAAGACCTCCACCACCATAAACAACTAGCACACAAAAGGGTGCTTCACAAACCCTAAAAGACTAGCGCCCAAGAGAGGTGTGCACTTTTCCCAAGAACAAGTGTTTGCTGAAATTTCCAAACTCACACTTGTTATATGATTCCTCAATGGGAAATTTTCCTTTACTTGTATTAGACTGAACCTGTCAATAGTAGTTTCTATTGGCACAATAGGGCCGACCTAAATAAATCATAATATAATTAATAATTACCATATTAATTATCTTTCACTTTATGGTGGGGTCGATCTGTACCCTTTACATCACAAATAGGGTTACAGGTAAGTCTGACTCTTGAACAACATAGCAAGGGATCTCATACACCCACTAGTGCTCAACCACTAGGGGCACATCCATCTGTGCTCAACCACATGGATATCCACATCTCTATCTCACTGCGTCTCATAAGAGAACCACACTCACTAGTGCTCAACCACTAGGATCACGTTCACCTGTGCTCAGCCACAAGCACATCCAACTCAAAATATATTCTTTCTCACTTTGTTACACAAGAGAATCATCTGGAGTACATCATCTCAACTCACTTCTCAGAGGAGGCTAATACATCGTTTCATCTCTGTCTCAGAATGATGCACCCAACTCATGGGATTCTCCACACGTTCACCTGTGCTCAGCCACAGGCACGTCCAACTCAATAGATCTTCTTTCTCACTGCGTTACATAGGAGAATAATCTAGAGTATCATCTCAACTCTCTGCATAGAGGAGGTCAACACAACGTTCCAGTTCTGTCTCATATAGGAACCACATACCCATCTCATGGGAAGACCCAACTCATGGGCTCTCTCTCAGGTCAACTCAATTAGTCTGTGTCTTGGAGGATGTCTCACGCAGCTGTAATCATCAACATTTATCCCTAGAAATACTGTATCACATGCCTCACTCTTAATTTCCTTGGTCTCTCTCTCTCTCTCTCTCTCTCTCTCTCCTCCTTGTATTCTTCTTCTTCATTATTCCTTACCTAAGACTTCTCGATCTTTTCTCATCGAGGATTTCATGGCTCTCCTCATCCTCCATTTCCCTAATGGAATTTCTCCAGTAATCATTAGTATTTGTTCACCCCAAGGGTTTCTCTATTAATGTTTTACTACATGTTGAGCCTTCTCATTTCCATAGTGAAGTTTCTCTAACCATTTTCCTTCTTAGTCCTCCAGTTGGGGTTTTCACTCTGATTGATATTTGGAGTTATTTTTCTAAGAAGAGAAAAAAAACATAGAAACCAAAACTATGTGATCTTCTTTTTCTTGAAAGAAGCAACCCCTTTTGCTTGGTTGGAGTGACCATATTTTGTTCGATGGGATAGATTGAGCCGTTGTTTCTCTTTTTCTGAGAACATGTCATCGAGCATAGGTTGGTGATTTTTCAATAGGAAAGGTTTAAGCATGAAGTTCATTCCATTTTATCATTTTACTTAAACCATAAACAATTTTGTTGCACAAACCAAGATCACAAGAAGAAACACCATGCACAAGTACACAATAAGTATCCTAGGAAACCCTTCTCAACAAGGGAAGAAAACCCAACCAATCCTTTGATATATTCTTCAAGAGAAAGAGCTCCACCACCAAGAAAACCTAGAACACAAAAGGGTTCTCACAAAACCTAGAAGACTAGCACCCAAGAGAGGTGGAAAATTTTCCCAAGAAGATGTACTTGCTGAAATTTCCAAACTTGCACTTAAGATATGATTCCTCAATGGGGAATTTACCTTTACTTATATTAGACTTAACTTGTCAACATAAGTTTCTATTGGCACAACAAAGCCGACCTCAATATCTTATAATATAATTAATAATTACCATATTAATTATCTTTTACATTAAGGTGGGGCCGACCTGTACCCTTTACATTACAATTAGGGTTACAGGTAAGTCTGACTCTTGAAAAATATAGCAAGGGATATCATACACCCACTAGTGCTCAACCACTAGGGGCACATCCACATGGATGTCCATATATCTATCTCACTGCGTCTCACAGGAGAACAACACTCACTGGTACTCAACCACTAGGATCATGTTCACTTGTGCTCATCCACATGCATGTCCAACTCATCAGATCTTCTTTCCCACTGCATTACACAGGAGAGTCATCTGGAGTTCATCATCCCAACTCTATACTCAAAGGAGGATAATTCATCGTTTCATCTTTGTCTCAGGACAATGCACCTAGCTCATGGGAATTCACATGTTCACCTGTGCTCAACCATAGGCACGTCTAACTCAACAAATATTTTTTCTCACTGCATTACACAGGAGAATAATCTGTAGTTCATCTCAACTCTCTATAAGAAGGAGGCCAACACAACGTTCTAGTTTTGTCTCAGATGGGAACCACACACCCATCTCATGGGATCTCTCTCAGGTCTGTGTCCTAGAGGATGTATTACTCAGCTGTAATCATCAACACTCCCTCTCAACTAGGGAGGGATTCTCCACCAGGAGAAGTATCTCACATAAATACTTAAAATTCATCTTGGCAAGTGGTTTGGTGAAGATATATGCGATCTTCTCATGGGTAGGAAGATACTGCACGTGTACTGTCTTCCTCTGCACCATGTCTCTGATATAGTGATATTTTATCTCGATGTGTTTCGATCTGTCATGAAACATAGGGTTCTCAGAGAGATTCACACAACTTTGGTTATCACAATGAATAGTAGTAGGATCCATATCATGATCAAATAAATCAGTCAGAAGTTTACGAATCCACACTGCTTCGTGGATTGCTACTCTCAATGCAATGTACTCTTCCTCTGTGGTACTCAATGCCACATAGCTCTATTTTCTGCTACACCAGGAAACCATGGTAGACCCCAAAGTAAAGCAACAACCAGAGGTGCTTTTCCTATCCATTTCGATCCCAACCCAATCTACATCGGCATATCCCTGCAAGATCAAGTCTACAATGGAGGCATATATTAGGCCATAACCAACTGTGCCTCGTAGGTATCTCGATTCTCAATACATGTTTTGCTGCTATCCAGTGTGTCTGTCTTGGTTGGCTCATAAACGGGCTAAGCACATTCATTGCATAACAAATATCCGGTTTGGTGTTAACCAAATACATCAGTGATCCAATCAATTGTCTGTACAAGTGTGGATCAATCTCTCCTGAATCAATATCACTCATCTTCTTCAAATCCATCACCATTGGTGTGGGCATGGATTTGCATTCTGTCATACTGAAATTTTTTCAATATATCCACAGTTTATTTTCCTTGACTAAGAAAAATATCATCAGTCCTCTGCCATACTTCTAGTCCCAAGAAGTAGTGCATCAAGCCTAAATCCTTCATTTCAAATTTAGCAGTTAATGCTCATTTGCATTCAACAACGAGTCTCTCTGAACTGGTGAGGAAAAGGTCATCCACATATAGGACCAAGATCAAACACTCATTGCCTTCAATGTGATAATATATGTTTGGATCAACCACACTTTTGCTGGAACCTAAACTTATCAAAAAACCATCCATTTTATCTTACCAAGCATGTGGTGCTTTCTTTAGACCATATAGGGCTTTCTTCAACCTGAACACATGAGATATTTTGTTGTGTATAATGAATCCTTCTAGCTGCTCGATATAAACTTCTTCCTCAATTTCACCATTGAGAAAGGTTATCTATACATCCATTTGATGTATCTTCCAACCCATGGAAGCAACTAGTGCAATAATAGAACAAATGGAAGTGTATCGGGTTACTGGAGAAAAAGTCTCATCATAGTCAACTCCCTCTACTTGTGAGAATCGTCTGGCTACAAATATATCTTTGTATTTATCAATGCTTCCATCAACTGCATGCTTGATTTTATAAATCCATTTGGAATTCACTACATAATTTCCCTCTGGTCTTGGAACAATATCCCATACATAATTTTTCAATATAGACTGATATTCTTCTGTTATGGAATCTTGACATACTTGTTCACCTGAAGCTTCTCCATGAAAATATGGCTTTGAGTCAATGATGTGGGTCATGGATGAAAGATAGCTTTAGAATATCTTTGGTCTCTTGCTCTCTTTGGTTGTTCCTTGAGGGGCTTTATGTCCCTCTTCTTCTTGTAGAGTTTGTCGGGCCCAAGAAGGCCTTTTGTGTCCAAATGTAATATCTCTGGGCATGTCAATTGGAGAAATTGGATCAACTAGAACAACTGGATCAACTGGAGCAACTGGAATAATGTCTGTCTCCATCTGAACTGCTGAAGGGGGAGAATCCATTGTCTCACTATCAATTTCCATCTAAGATTCTCTGAATCTTTGGAAGGCTATTTCTTCTTCAAAAGTAACATGCATGCCTATTTCAATCTGCCTTTGAACATGAATGTAGATTCAATATGATTTTCAGGATTCACTGTATCCTACAAATGTGCTCTTTCTTCCTGAAGGTTATAGCTTGGATCTCTTCTCTTTGGGTACATGGAAATATACTCGACACCCAAATATTCTGAAGTGTCCAATCTCAGGATTCACTCTGGTGAAGGCTTCCTCTGGAGTAATGTTCTTCAACATCTGATGAGGACTTCTGTTTTGAATATACACTGTTGCCATACATGCGTCTCCCCATAGAGTCATAGGTAGACTCTGATCATGTATCATTTCTTTGGTTGTCTCGATGATAGTTCTGTTTTTCCTTTCTGCAAACCCATTTTGTTGAGGGTTGTAAGGAATTGCAAACTCCCTCTTGATCCCTGCTTCAATACAAAAGTTGCTGAAATATTTGGAGGTGTATTCTCCTCCATTTTTTGATCTTAGCACCTTGATGTTTCTTCCGGTCAGGTTCTCAACCCGAGATTTGAATTCTTGAAATTTTTCAAGGATTCCATCCTTGTTCCAGGAAGTAAATCCAAGTTTTCCGGTAATTATCATCTATGAAGAGTACATGGTACAAGTACCCATTCATAGATGCAACAATCATTGGCCCACACACATATGAATGTATCAAGTCCAATATTTCCTTGGATCTGTTTTCACTACATGAGAAGGACCCTTTAACATTTTTTCCAATAACACAACCTTTGCAAACACCTTTATATTGAATATGTATCTCTGGAAGACCTATTACCATTTTCCCTAGAGCTAGGAGAACTCTATAATGAATGTGAGAAAATCTTCTATGCGATAGCTCACTCAAGATGATAGTGTCATGTAGCAGGGCCTGGACTGGTCTGATGGTCAATCTGTACAAGCTATTTTCTCGGACACCAATTTCCTTGGAAGAATTTATATGTGATTCTTTGTGCCATGTAAGAACTCTTCCTTCTGAGAAGGTAACCTTTTATTCTTTGTCTTCCAAGGCAGAAATGGAGACAAGGTTCCTCTTCATTCTAGGTACATAAAGTAATTCTTTTAATTGAAGTTGTATGCCTAAATCTAGTTGGAAGGTAGAATTTCCAACCCCTTTCACATTATATTTGGCATCATCTCCAAGGACAACATGTAGATGTGTCTCTTTCTCAACAAAATTTGTTAGGTGATCTCTAGAACCGATCATGTGCTTGGATGCACCACTGTCAATTAACGAAGTATTATCATTGGTAGGGACCATACCTAAGAGTGCTGAGATGTTGATGTCTTCATCTCCTTGAGGCCTTTATATCCAAAAGCTGAGTTTGCTTGAACCATGAAGCTTGTCTTCCATCATGATTTTATTCATCATAATTTTGGATTCTTCACAAACCCTTGTCAACTAGGCTAGAAAACCTAATGGCTAGGCTAGGTTAGGCTAGCACTTTTTAGGTTTTGTTGGACTTATGATTTCCAAAAATAATCCTTTGAAATATAGGATAACACTTGTGAGATGAATAACTACTTCAAGGAGTTGCAAAAACCCTAATTCTGAATTTTCTGCAGAAATTTGTGAAACCCCAAGACCAAAAAGTTAAAATGCTCAGAATTACAATCTGAAGCTTGATGGAGGTGCAATGAAGGAGTTCATACACTCTTGTTTCATTTTTATCCCCAACGTCCAAGTGCTGAAACCTATCAGAAAGGTAGGTCGTACGAAATTTCTGGAAACCCTAGGAGGGCCGTATGGTTTTGTAGGAGAGAGAAGATGGCTGAAAATTGTTTGTTCAATGGGTTCTTCAAGATCTATGCTCTGATACCATGTTGAGTTTTCAATAGGAAAGGTTTAAGCATGAATTTCATTCCATTTTAGCATTTTACTTAAACCATAAACAATTTTGTTGCAACAACTAAGATCACAAGAAGAAACACCATGCACAAGTACACAAGAAGTATCCTGGGAAACCCTTCTCAACAAGGGAAGAAAACCCAACCAATCCTTTTCTATATTCTTCAAGAGAAATAACTCCAACAAGAAAACCTAGCACACAAAAGGGTCCTCACAAACCTTAGAAGACTAGCGCCCAAGAGAGGTGCACACTTTTCCCAAGAAGATATACTTGCTGAAATTTCCAAACTTGCACTTAAGATGATTCCTCAATGGGGAATTTACCTTTACTTATATTAGAATGAACCTGTCAACATAAGTGTCTATTGGCACAACAGGGCCGACCTCAATATCTTATAATATAATTAATAATTACCATATTAATTATCTTTTACATTAAGGTGGGGAGGAACTGTACCCTTTACATTACAATTAGGGTTATAGGTAGGTCTGACTCTTGAAAAATATAGCAAGGGATGTAATACACCCACTAGTGCTCAACCTATAGGGGCACATCCACAGGGATGTCCATATCTCTATCTCACTGCGTCTCACAGGAGAACCACTCACTAGTGCTCAACCACGAGGATCACATTGACATGTGCTCATCTACAGGAACGTCCAACTCAACAGATCTTATTTCCCACTACATTACACAGGAGAGTCATCTGGAGTTCATCATCTCAAATCTCTACTTAGAGGAGGCTAATACATCATTTAATCTTTGTCTCAGGACGATGCACCCAACTCATGGGAATTCACACGTTCACCTGTTCTCAGCCACATGCACGTCTAACTCAATAGATCTTCTTTCTCACTACATTACATAGGAGAATCATCTAGAATTCATCTCAACTCTCTGTAAGGAGGAGGCCAAGACAACGTTCCAGTTTTTTCTCAGATAGGAACCACACACCCATCTCATGGGCCCTCTCTTAGGTCTGTGTCCTGTAGGATGTCTCACTAAGCTGTAATCATCAACATTCAAGGACATCAACCCATTTCTTGACAAACATATACTTTTATCCAAATTCAACGTTTTCTGATTGGGTTTGTAGTTCTTTCTCTAAGTGAAGAAAAAATTAGTTCCAAAAACCTTGTCATATTATTTCACTTGAAGGAAGAAACCCTTTTTTCTAGATAGAAATGACCCTCTTTTTCTCAATGAATTGGGTTGAGCCCTAGTTTCTCTTTTTCCAAACATAGGTCGTCAAGCATATGTTATTGAAAACATCAACCCCTTGCTCGACAAATGCACACTTAGCCAAAATCTACATTTTCCTCTTGGTTTAAGTGTGTTCTTGACGATTATGCTTCATTTATTTTATCAACACTTTGACATTCCCCTTCCCTTGACATTTGAATGAAGGTTTCTTGGTATGTCCTTGAGCATTAGCCAACTTTTCCATTTCCAAGCAAAGATGTCAAGCATTTCTACTATCTATCCTTTGCTCGACACTTATTTTCTTAGTCAAATACTCATGCATCCATTCACATATTTACTTGCTTGGAGGAGACATTGTTTCCTTTGGTCATTGAAAAAAACCAAGTTGCACGATGAGACACATTTCCCTTTGCTTGATGAACTAGAATATATCTTGACAAATTGACATAGATCAATCTTTTTACTCCCTTGCTAAGTGAATATCGCTAAGCATAGGATTAATTTGTTTGGTTACTTGATACTTAGTCAAATATTTGTCATATTGATTTGTTGTTCGATGTGTCCTCTTCCTATGCTTTATGACATGAACCTGAAATTTTCTCAACTTTATTATACAAGCCATATAAAAAGGTATGCATGTTACCCATAGTTTTTTCTTTTATTATACAAGCCATATAAAAAGGTATGCATGTTACCCATAGTTTTTTCTCCATACTTGTCAGGAAGAGATGTGTGAATTTTTGAATAATTTGGCCTATGTGAGGAGATCCTTTGTACCCTTCATAAAAATCGTTAACTACACTACGTTTGCAGTTGTGATAAGTGTTAGCGCTTGAAAACTATAGGTGCATATCCAATGGTTAACAATGGCTCCAAATTGGGCAAGGAATCCTTTTATGGACACTGAGAACACCATAGTATTTTTCTACTTGAAATGATGAATTTGGACATGCCTTTATATACATGATCTTTTGGAGTACCATAATACATTTGTAAATATCTATCAAACCACCCACTAGTTTCATAAAAGTTTACAACTAGATCATCTTGGACAAAAAAAATTGACTTAACATTGCTTTCATTTGAAACCAATGACCATTATTGGACTAATTAACATACAAACTTCTAGAAACTAAAGAATATTCATAAATTCAACAATTTGACACCTAAATGACTAAAACTTTAAAGTGATAAAAAAATATGATACCTAGAATGACATTGAGAAACCCAATGCATAGTTTAGACTACTCTCCTATTTAATCATAACACTAAGTAAATTTATTGCTTAAACCTAACCTACTCTAACATGCACACTAGGTCCTCTATTGAAATAAAAACTTAAGATGTTTCCCATTCACTACCAAGTTTAATTTCTCTCCATAGATATAGCTCCAATATAAGGAATTCATTCTTACTAAAGCATCAATTTGAAATGGACCCAACCACATATGATGAAATTTGTTGTCGTCTCTTGATTTTTTATGCATTTGTCCCACATTATCACCATATGTCCTTTGAAAATTATTTTCTTGGATATCCTATAAAAAAACATGCTATATTTTGTATTGATTATCCGAAAATTTGTAAAAAATAATTCTCCTTTCTTCCTCCAATTTGACGAGTTGACTTATCCTCCCCCGCAAGGCATCTATTTCAACAATGAAATTTTGGAGAAGCTTATACATTGACATCCTAAGATAGATAACAAGGGGAACTTACACTCTATAAACTATCTCAAGCATATCCTTTCCAATATCTCTTTTCATGTTAAGTCTTTCAACCTATAAAGTATGTTTCATCTTGCTATCCCAACTTTGTCACCCAAAATATTCTTGAAAATCCTTGGTAGATTTTTGTTTCTTGATTTGGTCAAATCATTCCCATGTGGGTAATAGTTTGAGAAATGAGACATGTAAATATTTTACCACACACACCACACATAAGACTCAATTATCTCCAAATACTTGAAAGCCAATGCATTATCCATTATTATCTTTGTAAGGACCCCAAATCAGAGTAGAATATGATTTTTGATAAAATTTATTATCTTTGAGATGGTAGAATTTTTTGTTGAGACAACCTCTACCCAATGAATGAAATAATTCATGGTTGTTATGATCCACTTGAATCCATTACTATAATTATCATGCATTTCATTGATGTAGTTAAGACCCCTATTGTTGGAAAGGTGATTCGATTGCGCCACACCATAGTGGAAGCATTGGTAATTTTTGTTTTCCAATATGGTTGACAATATCTCCCTAGTTGGTGCACATCAAAAAATAATATGGGAATGTTACCAAACAATATATCACCCCAAAATGTAAATTCCAAGCACCTAGGTGAATACTTGTGTGACTAAGAGGTTGGCCATTTTCACCTTACCAACTCTCTTTTGAACTTTAGACTAAGGATGGACTTAAGTCAAAGGGGGCTTCCCTATGGGTTATTAGGTGTTGAGATGAGGAATGAATATGTCCCCAATCAAGCATTTTAGAATCCCACTAGGTTAGGTGAGATAGGCGAGAATGTTACCTTCGACTCATAGCGTGTTCAAAACTATCAACCATCCCTCAAGAAATAAGTTCTTGGGCCTAATATTATTATCAAATTGTATGCTTTTCTAAAAAAATGTAAAAAGGTGTTTATGTATAAATTTTATACAAATTTAAATGAACAAATAAAGAAAATGTACATCTGAAAATCAATAACCGCAAGTCTCAAATTGAGAAGAAATTAGATTTTATTAATGAGGACTTTTTTGAGTTACAACCAAATTATTTTTTACAAACCCCTGCAAGGGCTTGTACCATAGACAAACTTAGAAGTCTAGGATGATATTTAAAATCATACAAAGAAAAATGTCATCCAAAAGAAAAATAACAAGAATGTAATAAACCAGATAAATCCAAGCCACAAGCTCATCAAGTCTTGACAATCTGGAAGATCTCTCTAAAATAGCCTTAATCAGAACTAAAAATCAATTCATAAATTCTAATCAAACGAAACAGACTAATAAGATAAATGAATGACCTTTTGAAGCATGTCAAAAGTTTATACTTCCCAATCCTTTCTTCTTTGCCACCTTTAGAGTAATCTTGTTGTCAACAAGAGGACTTAGTTCTCATTGAACTCATAAAATGAAAGAATGAATATAAAAAATCTCACTTGAGACAAGATAAAACCTTATCAAAAGTATTTCTCTCTAATTTCTCATGTCCTCCTTCTCTTTCATTTCTTTATTTAATTCTCCAAAAGGTAGTTTTCAAGTAGTTCAACTACTTTTAGTTAGTATAAAAACTTTAGTTAGTATTAGGAAAACTATATTTATGATAAGGATTATATATATATAATAGGTGGGGCCCCTTTCATCTATTTTTTTATATTTATTTTCAATCATTCTCTTGATCCTCCCTAATTATATCCATACATCATGTACACATCATATAAATATAACATCAACTAAAATAATCATGCCCATAATAAAAATACTTGTATCTCCCAAAAACTTTAAATAACGCGATATACGTTTTTCGAAAATAATAATAATATAAGTTGTCCAAAATATATGTGCCTCTGTCAAAATTGATGTCACCATGAAAGTAAAATAAAGTCAAAAATCATATTTTTTGCGTGAAGCTGTCTATCTCTATCCACTTCCCTCTGAAAATGTTGCTCTATGTTTAATCAAATTTTCATTTGTAGATTTATTTTATTCATCCTTTGATATCTCCTAGTGCATGTCATCAAAGGTGATTTTCCTCACACCATCTTCAAATTTGAGTGTTAAGGATTTGATGGTGTAGGCATATGTCTCTGAGGAGTCTGATATGATTGATATGGTAGGACATTTCCATTTACCTAGCCTTGTCTCAATATATAAGGATTTGTAATTTTTCGAGAGTTGTGGGGAATGCACATGTTGAACAACTGAAGCAATAAGTTGTACTAGTAGTATATAAGGCGGAGGAGGGAGTGGAAGTGACATGGTAGGCCATTGACTAACACTAGAAGGAGGATAAACATGTGCAATTTTCCATCCATCATTGACTGGAGGTTGAGGTTGCATATGAGGTTGGTCAGGTATATCTACAATACTCAGATGAGGTTGAAGAGGGGGTATGACTTATGGTTGATGGGGCTGAAAGGATGGGTGCCTGTGAGGTTCAAGTAACTAGTTTGGACTAACTGATTAAATTCCTCAGAATTTGCATCAAAGTGGATGGAAAATATCATCCTCTTGTTTCTACCTCTCTTCCAAAATGCATTGGGCCCTCTACCCATGTTTCCCCTATTACCTATGTTGTTGGACCGATCACTACCTTTGCTGAAAAATATCATATATATACATTCATTTTAAAATTAGTACATATATAAGACACAACATATAAAACATCTAATACAATTTGTCAACATGATTAAATTTTTCTCTAAGAGTAACACAACAATGCAACATATAAGGGAAATGAACAAGAAAAATGAATATAGGGACACCAACTCAACTTCTGCAAACACCAATCTTCTCTTTAAAAATTTGAAATTAGAACTAAAATTCTTCATATGTAGAGACCATTTTATTTTTAAAATATGAACAAGGAAGTGCATGGAAAATGAGATTTTCATGACTCAGATATGTGATAAAAAGGAACTTCCTTCCAAAAAATGATAACATGATAGGAATGCATGATAAATTGTTCAAATTTAATCATTAAAACTATGCTTGTATATGTTCCTCATAAAACCAACCAACCTTCAAACCATTCCCAATCATATAAACATGTTGTAAATAATCATCAAATTCTTCCCATCATTCATTATGTTGTACACTTTTTCTATCAATATGATTATCATTCATGTTTCATCTTTTTTAATTATATAGACATGGAACAAAATGAAAAATGAAATTTTATGAGTAGGATTGGGAAGTACAGCTTCTGTAAAATGATATGTATGAGCGAAATGAAAGTCTATATAATTTAAATTTTAGTCATTGACACATGACTCCAACCAATTTGCATTCACTTATGGCATCCAACAATAAATCAAACTGATACGGACAAATAATTCACTACAAGAAATATGTCCATTGTTCAAATGACTAGCATATATCTGCTATATCTCCATAATGATATGTATAAGATTTTATATTGTTGATTACTAACTCTTTACTTTTACCTTCCCAAAGTAAATTTTATAATGGAAATTTTATATTGAATGATTTTCTGAGTTAGTAATCAACAATATAAAATTTTATATTGAATTCCATTATGGAAATTCTTAGTTAGTAATCAAGCTATGTTGAATGATTTTAATAATGGTATTCTGATTATGTATGGATGTTGTTTGGGTGATCATGAATATAAAATCTTATACATATCATTATGGAGATATAGAAGACATATGTTAATCATTTGAACAATGGACATATTTCTTGTGGTGATTTGTTTGTCCATATCAGTTTGATTCACTGTTGGATGGCATAAGTGAATGAAAATTGGTTGGAGTCATGCGTTAATGACTAAAATTTAAGTTATATAGAATTTCATTTCTCTCATACATATCATTTTCCATAAGATGTACTTCCCAATCCTACTCAAAATTCAATTTTTCATTTTGTTCCCTGTCTATATAATTAAAAGATGAAACATGAATGATAATCATATTGATAGAAAATGTGTACAGCGTAATGAATGATGGGAAGAATTTGATGATTATTTACAACATGTTTATATGATTGGGAATGGTTTGAAGGTTGATTGGTTTTATGAGGAAAATATACAAGCATAGTTTTAATGATTAAATTTGAACAATTTATCATGCATTCCTATCATGTTATCATTTTTTGCAAGGAAGTTTGCTTTTTTCATATATCCCAATCATGCAAATCTCATTTTCCATGCACTTCCTTGTTCATATTTTAAAAAGAAAATGGTCTGTGCATATGAAGAATTTTAGTTCCGATTTCAAATTTTTAAAGAGAAGATTGGTGTTTGCAGAAGTTGAGTTGGTTCCCCTATATTCATTTTTCTTGTTCATTTACCTTACATGTTGCATGGCTGTGTTACTCTTAGAGAAAAATTTAATCACGTTGACAAACTGTATTATATGTTTTATATGTTGTGTCTTATATATGTACTAATTTGGAAATGAATGTATATATATGAGATTTTTCAGCAAAGGCAGTGATCGGTCCAACAACATAGGTAATAGGGGAAACATGGGTAGAGGGTCCAATGCATTTTGGAAGAGAGGTAGAAACAAGAGGATGATATTTTCCATCCACTTTGATGAAAATTCTAAGGAATTTAATCATTTAGTCCAAACTTGTTACTTAAACCTCACGGGACACCCAACCTTTTAGCCCCATCAACCATAAGTCATACCCCCTCTTCAACCTCATCTGAGTATTTCAGATATACCTGATCAACCTCATATGAAACCTCAACCTCCAGTCAATGATGGATGGAAACATGCACCTATTAATCCTCCTTATGGTGTTGGTCAATGGCCTACCATGTCACTTCCACTCCCTCCTACACCTCCTATACTACTATTACAACTTGTTGCTTAAGTTGTTTCACATGTGCATTCCCCACAACTTCTGAAAAATTACAAATCCTTATCTATTAAGACAAGTCTAGGTAAAGGGAAATGTCCTGCCATATCAGTCAGATCAGATTACTAAGAGACATCTGCCTACACCATTAAATCCTTACCACTCAAATTTGAATATGGTGTGAGGAAAATCACCTTTGATGACATGCACCAAGAGATATCAAAGGGTGAATAAAATAAAATTTACTAATCCTTTGATATATCATGCACCTTTGAATTATTACTAATACATAATGGAAATTTTATATTAATGTATCAGAATGACATTATATGGGTTCGAGTCAGCTACTGGACCAGAGTTGGAAATACCAAAACTCATAACAAAACTTTGGCAACCGAAAAAAAAAATTGGTCGAAGACACAAAGTAGATAACTTAACCAAACTTCATGAATTTTAAATCAATGGATATGGATTCAAACCTACAGGCTTCAACATAGAAATGGGCTTGACCCATTTTCATGTTTAAAAATGATGACTAAAAAATAGCCCAGCTCAATAAAAGATACGTCAAAATTCGCCTAGAACATGGTTTATTGAACCTGTGTTAAAAATCCATGTTGTTTGTTCATCCAATTGAAATAGGTCCTTTTAATTCATTCCAAAACCTCCACAGAACTTATAATCACCGAGAAAGAGTCAAATTTGAGCTCTTTTCTACTTGCATGCAAACTAGAATAAAAAAATCAAAACTTTATCCACTTTTAAAACCTTTTCGAACAATCGTAATCAATGGAAAGTGAGAGTATGGAAACAAAAAGACAGAACATAACTAACTCTCATAAAACAACCACATTTTCCTTTATTGTCTTCAATAAATGATAGAGCAAGGAAATAAATTATTTTTTTGCACACAGTATGCTAATCAGAGCCAAGATTTAACCCTAATAAGGAAAAATGTTTTGTAAGAGACGTAGGATAGGTTGTGAGATCATACCTTGTCAAAACACACTTTTATACCAATGCAAAAGTCCGAGAGCGTTTACAACAACCACCAAGAGCGAGGGTTTCTCAGCAAGAAAATCTTGAGCTCTCTCAACAACAAAAACCAAATGAAATGATCCTCGAAAACCCTCAAGCCGACAAGGTGATGGACGCGGGGCTATGGAGTAAATTCCCACGCCTTTTCATATTCAATGCAAACCAAATATTGTAAACAATATACCATACACATATTCCATTTCAACCAATCATGGGTTTGAAAATAATATCAAGTGAGCACCAACCCACGATCCATATCACCTTTCAATCATCCCTTGTCACTTCTCACAACTAATCGGATTGTTACCACATGCAAAGATAGGGTTTAATCAATTTTTTTGTCAATCAAATGCCTTGTACCATGTGACAAATATACCATATGGAACCAACCAAAAACTTATACCATGCAAAAATATACATATGCACCACATATATCAAACTAAACATCAAGCCTAATTTTCCATGTTTTTTCCCCAAAAAATATTCGCTAATTTCCATTTTTTCTAAAAATGATTCGCCCAAATTCCATAGAATATAAATTTTTTACATCAAAATTTGCCAAAATTTTATAGAAACTGTATAAAATCCTTATAAATTTGAATATATTTATAAAACTATAGCAAAACATTTTACATTTTGGATATTAAGAACTAGTAAGATTAGCCCAAATTTCTACATTCTAATATAAATTTCCATCCTTAAAATTATCCTTGTATAACATGTCATTCCATAGTATGATTTGTTGCCATGGTGAATCGAAATGGTTTGTATAATAAAATCCTATACCATGCATTTATAACAAAGTCTCTATATATGAGAAAACTATAGAAAAAATATTTCTTTTGCAACTTATGTCATCCCATGACAATAATAATTATTTGTCACACATAACTAAAGTGCTTTGTAGATGTTGGCATAATTCTCCATATCTTTATGGAAAGCACTAGGTATATGTTTTAGAAAAAACCTTTATGCATTATATGTAAAACCATGTAATAATACTATCATACCTCCATTATTTATTACTTACTCTTATGTGCATGTATAAGAATGATTCAATCTCTTTTGAATATGCAACGTAGAATAGTGTAAAACCCATAGTTTTCTTTTTGATGAGATCTATGTCACTAAAATAAGAAACAACCATCAACACATTAAATGTGAATGTATCACCCATGCCACAAATAATAATATCTTTGGAACCTTTATCATCACATCCTTGAAACACATATGTATATATTTTAAGGAAAATGATTCAAAATTAATATCCATGAGTTTTTCTTAAAGGGAACCCCACCTACTAATTATATATCATCATATAAATAAATAGGCCTTGCAATCCTTTGTAGGCTCTTATATCGGGTGAAGATATTTTGAGTCAACATTTGGCGACTCCACAGAGTAGTCAATTTTTTGATTGACTAGAACTAAGAATTTTCTGCTTTTTCTTTAAAACTTGAAATCAAGTTTCTTGATGATTTCTTCTTCTCATGTAATTCAATTATAACCTTGTAAATATTTTATAATATGATCTTGAATGAATCACTCATGAAAGGTAGAATGGGAAAGAGGAAGAGGGAACAATCTATAATCACCAAGTCTTAGCAAGACAATCTAGCAGGTTCAACAAAAACTACATAAGTAGTGTTGTGGATTGTAAATCATTCTTTTAACTCTGTTGTTTGTTTTCTTTCAGAACAGACTAATGAAAACTGTAAAATTGAATGATGAGACAAGTAACTTGATTGATCTATATTTGATTCAAAAATATAAATCAAAATCAAAACAAGAAATTTAATAAATGAAAAGAAAGATAAAAGCGAACAAAACTATACAAGCAAAAAATTGAAATTATATACAGGAAACAATGAAGATAAAGAAATCATCAAGGTTAGACATAATCTTTCAAATGTGAACCATTAGTTAGGTATGAAAATAGTCGACCATCTGTGTCATTTAGAAAATAAGAATTATTACCAACAACAAAAGTTATTATATAAAAACCTAACCATAGCTTCTAAAACTTTGTATTCCTATCTTTGTCAACATGAAGGTAATCCCAAAGTCAAAAAAAATTCATCAGCTGCAAAAGTAGATGATTTTTTTTGTTTTTCAAAATACTTTTTGATAAATTGTTGCCTCTTCTTAATATTTTCAAGAGAAAAGATCCTTTGTTCTTCTAGAGACAACAATGCATTAATCCTATGAGGAATGTTTGTAGAGTTCAACTCTTCATCCTGCAATGCTAATCTAAGGGAAGTTAACTCAAGTTCCACAAGAATGATTGCTTATTGACCATGTGACAACTAGAAAGGGGTATGGTCAATATTAGTTTTAGTAGTGGTTCGGTGTGCCCAAAGTGCAAAAGTGAGTAAAGTGTGTGAATAAATAGGTTTATAATTTATGATCTTCTCTAAAATTTTGACCAAATTTTATTTGTAGTTTCAACTTTCCCATTTCCTTATGGATAGTGTTGAGTTTTTATATTCTTTGTAGTGAAAGTCTAGTCGAGGTGATTGAGAGTGAAAGTTGAAGGTCTAAGTGTTCGACTAGGAAAATTTGAAGTCAAAGTAATCAACAAGTCGAAGAGGTCAATCGACAAGAGGTCAAAGGGCGATCATGTGGAAACCGAATGAAGGTAGATTCATAATCGACTGGTAATCTGACTGGAAGTCGACTATAACAAAGTCACGAGATTCACGGGGTTTGTAGCCAATGATCTACATGGATCTATAACCATTTTTTGGATTTATTTAGGGATTTTCCTACTATAAATCCTATAAAATAAGGCATGTTGTAATAATGTATATAGATTTTTGATGTTGTAATGATTTTCATGCTAATATTTAACAATATGTTGTTGGTCATGTAGATGTAAGACGATTTGGATACATGGTTGTCCTTGAGTAAAGAAAAAGGGTATGATGTCAATTGTGTTTTAGGTGTATACTAAGGTTAGACATGTAACCTTTTATTCTGAATGAATAAGAAAACATTAGAGCAAGAGACTCAAGGAATGTTGGTTTTTTCGTTTGGGTTTCCAAGGTAAAATTTTTATGTACTATGTGTTTTCTTTGTCATTTTTTTCTAGTGTAAATTTGTCTTCCTCTCTTCTGTTAGGTTTAGCATGGAAGTATAATTTCCTAACACGTGGTATCAGATCCTGGTTTAACACTATTATATCTGACCTAAACCATAGTTCCAATAAGAGTTGTAAGTCATAGATCTTTAAAGTTGTTCTTAAAGAATGGCAAGTAGCTTGATAATAGAGATTGGAAAATTCAATGGCTAGAATTTTGATCTTTGGAAGCTTAAAATTGAAGATCTCCTTGGATATTGAGAATAATGGGAAGCAGTCTGTCCAGGTTCCATTTAGATAGGTATGTGGAGGGAAGAATGGGAGAAAACGAGATAAAGGAAAATGATTACAAACCGACTTTGTCTTGTAGATTCAACACTACTAAATGTCTCAGGTAAAGACTTGACCAAGAAACTGTGGGACAAGTTGAGAATATTGTACCAGTCTAAATCCCCGGTAAATAAGTTGTTCCTTAGAAATAAACTGTATCCTTTGAGGATGAGTGAGGGAAGTTTGGTAACTAAGAATTTAAATGTGTTTAATACCATAATAAGCTAGTTATATTTTGAGGATGTCAAAATCACTGTGGAGGAGAAACATATTATCCTATTATGTTCTTTTCCAGACTCTTGGGATGTTTTAGTCATGGCTATAGGGAGTAATTAAACCACATTAACACTAGAAGACATGGTTTCATCTCTATTGTCAGAAGAAATGAGAAGGAAAAAGATGGAAGGATCGATCAAATATGCTCTAATGGTGAGAGGTCAACCAATTGACAAAGATAAAGGAAAATTATCTGGTAGAAAGTTTAATTCAAAGGGTATATCTAAATCCCCTGTTCAGTTGACGAGAATATGATGGAAATGTCGTAAATATTGGAATTATAAAAGGGATTGCAAGACAAAGGAAATGGAATTCAGTACATGATACGATGATAAGCAATCGATTGAGAGAAATACTACTTCGGATAAAGGAGGTGATGTGTATCTCACATCAACCAGTACATAGTCAGATCAATATGTTTGGTTGATTGACTCATAAGCATCCTATCATATGACACCACAAAAATAATGGTTTTTTGAATATGAACGATATGAAGGAGGAGATGTGTTCTTGGGGGACGACTTGACAACCGAAATTGTCGGACATGGAAGATTCTGACTGATACTATAGGATGGGAGGAGTAGAAATCTTCCAGGTGTGCTACATATTTTGGGTTTGGAAATAAACTAGATATCTGTCAGCAAGATGAGTGATGTAGGAGTGCACACTCTATTTCAGAATGATACATGAAAAATGTTCAGAGGTGTGATGGTCTTAATGAAAGGAGTTTGGATTGGAACCCTATACAATTTATTAGGGAATGTTGACTCGACTTGATGGAACAACATTGCTATTCCTGAAGTCGACTCAACTTCAACTCAATTCGACTTGACTCAGGCTGATTCGATTCAAACTGAATCGACAAGTCTTCGTCAAGTAGACCCGACGATGCTATGGCACGAGAGGATGTGACACATTGGAGAAAAAGGACTTTGAGCTATGCATAACAAAGGTATGGTCGAATATTTTCTTGAATGCAATTTAGAAGTTAACTTTTGTGAACATTGTATATATGGAAAACAATGTTGGGTGAGGTTCCCATTTGGAGTGACAAGGGAAAAGGGGATTATAGAATTGGTTCATATTGATGTGTTTGGCCCTGTTTCAATGCCTTCACTTGGTGGATCCATGTATTATGTCTCCTTCATAGATGATTTTTCTAGGAAGACATGGATATATTTTCTAAGGAAGAAATCAAAGGTTTTCGATAAATTCAAAGAGTTCAAGTCTCTTGTGGAAAAATAGACAGATAAGAAGATTAAGGTGCTGAGAAATGACAACGATGGTGAATTCAATGGAAATGATTTTGAGTAGTTTTGAAAGTAGTGTGTCATAGCAAGAAAAAATACTACACTATATACCCCACAGTGAAATGGAGTTGCTGAAAGAATGAATAGAACATTGATAGACAAGGCAAGGAGCATGCTCAATGGTGTTGTGATCACACAAGAATTCTTGGAAGAGGCAGTCGACAATGCAAAATATCTAGTGAATATGTCTCCTTTGTCGACGTTAGTCGAATCAACTTCACATGAGGTATGGTATGGTAAGAAGCCTTCACTTTCACATCTCAAAGTATTGGGCTATGATGCATTTGTTCATGTTCCCAAGGAAAAGAGGAGCAATCTGGACAAGAAGGAGGTCAAATGTATTTTCATTGGATACGAAGAAGGAATGAAAGGATATAAGCTCTAGGATATTTCATCAAGGAAAACAATGTACAACTGAGATGTGGTCTTCAGAGAAGTCGAAAGGAAGTTTGAGTCTGAAGTGGTTCAAATAGAGAGTAATCCATAGAAGGTGAGGTTTGAACTGAGGAACAAAGAAGAAGATGATTCAGATGAGTCGACTAAATGAGATGAAGAAGTGGAACAACCAACCCTGGCCATAAGAAGGTATGAACAAGTAATAAAACCAATAAGAAGGTATAGTCTGTCTGATTTCTATTATTCTTTTATGTTAACTTCCACTGGCGAGGATCCCAAGTTGGTTAGGGAGGCAATTGACTCGACAAAGGGTAGACTCCGGAAGGATGCCATGGTCAAAGAGATGAAATCCTTGCATAGGAATGAGATGTGGGATTTAGTCGAATTACCTAGTGGAAAAAAACTTATTGATAGCAAGTGGGTATTCAAGAAGAAGATGAACACAATAGGTCAAGTCAAAATATTCAAATCTTGATTGGTAGTGAAAGGATATTCCCAAGTCGAAGGATTCGACTTCGGTGAGATTTTTTCCTCTGTTGCAAAATTAACTTCCATTAGAATACTAATGTATTTGGATGCAATATTTGATCTTGAAATAGAGAAAATAGATGTGAATATAACGTTCCTACATGGGGACGTGGAAGAATAAATCTACATGAAACAACCTGAAGGATTTGTAGTAAGGGGAAAGAAGAATTTTGTGTGCAAATTGAAAAGATCCCTTTATGGTCTAAAGAAATCACCAAGGATGTGATATCGAAAATTCTACACATACATCCTTAGCTTGAGATTTGTGAGAAGTAAATATGATCACTGCATATATTCCAAGGAAGAAGGTGGGAAATTCATATATGTAGAATTGTATGTCGATGACATGTTGTTGATCGGAAACAACATGGACACAATACAGAAGGTGAAGAAGTAACTATCCTCCAAGTTCGACATGAAGGATCTCAGTGCAATAAACTTCATCTTGGGGATGGAGATTAAAGGAGACCGAGTAGCTAGAAAGCTCTAGTTGATTTAGAAGAAGTATATTGAAACAACTTTGAAACATTTCAACATGTAGGATTACAAACTTGTAAAGGTGCCAATTCTTGTGGGAGCAAGGATAACTATTGAACAATGTCCAAAGAAACATCAAGAAATAGAGGATATGGAATGTGTCCTCTATGAAAGTGTTGTTGGTAGTCTATTTTATGTGATGGTATACACTCGACTAGACATTGCCCATGCCATGGGAGTGTTGAGCAGATACATGTCGACACTTGGAAAGAAACACTGTATAGTTGTCAATAGAGTATTCATGTCTTTGTGTGGCACAAAATACTATGCTATATGCTACCAAGGGAAACAACAAAGTTACCAACTTAACGCGAACTCTCTAGAGTTCTCATTTTTTCAGAGTGGCCATTTTTGTCTCTAAATAAAAAAAGGGTGCTACTGATAGCACCATTTTTTTTACGATGGTTAAAATTCAAGCTCATCGCATTGAAAACTAATGTCATTGTGGACAAAGACTTTAAAATTTATCCTCAAATCAAAAAGCGATGCTACCAGTAGCATTGAGTGTTTTTTTTTAGTTAAAATTATAACTTAATTGAAACCATGCCCTCGACAACTGGTACCATTGTCGATAAACAACTCAAAATCATCTCTTAAATCATTGCTTATATTTTTATTTTTTATGTTTTTAAAATTACATTAGAAAATTAAATAAATTGAAAAAAAAAACTTCGCAAGTTAGTATCATTAAAAAAATTAAATAAATTGGAAAAAACTTCTAGTTAGTTTTAAAGAATAAAAAAAAAACACCACTTTTAAAAACAAAATTTTAACTTGAATTTTTGTTTAGGAAAAATAAAACTAAAAATCTATATAAATAGTAAGAATTGAAATGAAAAAAAAAAAAATTATATAAAAAAGATTAAATAATAGCATACATATATATATATATATATATATAAACTAAGAAACAATTGGGAGAAAAAAGGTAAAAAAACAAATGTATGGAAAAAAGTTAAAAAGTTAAAAATTTAAAATAATTTTTAATAATAATAAAAAAGACTTAAAGAAATTTAAAATTAAAAATTATATTAAAAAACTAAAAATCAAATATTGAAATATCAAATTTCATATAAAAATTAAAAACAAAATAAATTAAAACTATTAGGTATAGCGAGGGCAATGCCAGACATCGCCTTAGCCCCCATTAGTTAGGTAGTATCCAAGAAGGCCAATATTCTGACCACAAGGGGCCGGGTCTATACCCTACATCAAGCCCTATGACCCTTTGGTGTCTTCTAGTCAAGGGCCAAGGGCATCACCCCTCTCCACCGCTTCATCTTCAATCACGTGTTCAAATCCAGAGGGAGGTAGGGCATGTATATCTCAGATTTTACCAATCAAATCACTGGATCTTTAGGGGTCCTTGTCCCACAAACAAGGGTCTCATACACCAATTTGCGTGTTGGCTTGGATCATGGACTCAAAAATAGATTATTATTATTATTATTATAACTTTATTCTTAAATCAATCAAATTATGCAAGCCTTTTAAATCTAAATCTTAGGGTTTCTAACCTTGATTTTGCATTTTTAATTTTTACTCGATTAGTTTTATTTTGGTTTTATTTTTTTAAATTTAGTTTTAAAAGATTTTAAATTAATAATCTTTTTTCACAACTTAATTTGTTTATGTTATTAAAATTTGACTTGTATTTTTATTTATTTTAGATTAGTTTAGTTTTTAGTTTTTTGTTAAAATTTAGTTAAATTTTTTAATCTTTGTATTTAACATTTTATTTTAATTCTTTTAACAATTGTATATATATATTTTTAATTTGCTTCATATTCCTTTTAATTTGATTTGAGATTTTTTTAAGTTTTTCAATTTTCTTTTGTGTTTTAAATATTGTTTTTTGGGTCATTTTTAAATTTGTTTTCCCAAAAAATCTTTAAATTTTTTTTTTTGGTTATTTTTTGAATTGTTTTATTAAAAAATCTTTTTTTCTAAAAAAAATTGTTTTTTTTTCTTTATTTTTAAAAGACATTTGTTTTTTTTACCAAAAAAAAGAATTTGTTTAAGGGTATTTTTTTTTTCAATTTAATTATTTTCTTAACTTAAATTATTAAAAAAATAAAATTAATTGATAAATAAATGATCAAGTTATAACACTTTTATATTTAGGAGTCGATTTTCAGTGTTTTATTTGTGGTGATGCCAGTGGTCAAGGCCACAATTTCAAATTGGTCATATTTTTAAGTAAAAAAAAGTGGTGCTATTGGTAACATTACTTCTCAATTTTGAAGGGTCGATTTCAGGGTTCTATCTGCGATGTCATGTAATGTCAAGGGTAATATTTCAAACAACTTGCATTTTTAACCACCTCCAAAAAAAGGGTACTACCGATAGCCCCAATTTTTTATTTGGGGGTTGATTTTTTTGTTTTTTACCAAAAAATATGATATTTTTGGACTAGAGTCCTAGTTTTGAGGTCAGTTCTCGTTAATTTGGTAACTTTGTTAAACCTATAAATGACAGTGAAATAGATGTACATGGCTTTGTCGACACTGATTGGGCTAGAAATCTAGATCGACGAAGGTCGACCAATGGATATGTGTTCAAGATGTTCAATGGAACAATTAGTTGGATGAGTACTCGACAGGTGGTCATAGCATTTTCAACAAGAAACACTGAATACATGAAAACCACTCATGGAAGCAAAGAAACAATATGGCTGCAATGACTGTGTTTAGGGATCGAGTTTGAGTAGAGAGATATGAAGATAAGTTGCAACAGTCAAAGCGCAATATTTTTGGCAAATAACCCAACTTATCATTCCAAGACTAAGCATATTGATGTACAATACCGTTTTGTAAGAGACATGGTGGAAAACAACAAGGTGCTACTAGAGAAAGTAGACATGTTGCAAAGCATAGTAGACTCTTTGAACAAATATGTGAGTGTTGTGAAGTTCTCTTAGTGTAGAGAGGCAATGGGCATTGTTGTCCTGGGTCCATGAACAAAAGTTCAGGAAACTCCCGGTTCAATCAAGAAGAAAACAAGTGGGAGAATGTAAATTTTTTATATTCTTTGCATTGAAAGTCTAGTCGAGGTGGATTGATTGGGAGTTAAAGTCGAAGGTCGAAGTTTTATATCGAGCAAAGTAGAAGTCGAATTAATCGACAACAAGTTGAAGAGGTCAAACAAAAAGAGGTCGATAGGTGATCGTGTGGCAACCGACTGAAGACCGAATGAAGGTTGACAAGTAGTTGACTGGTAATCCGACTAGAAGTTGATTGTAACAGAATCCTGAGATTCACAAGATTTGTAGCCAATGATCTGCATGGATCTGTAACCATTTTTGGAACCTTTCTTTAGGGTTTTTCCTACTATAAATCCTAAAAAAATAAGGCATGTTGTAATATTGTATATAGTTTTTTTATGTTGTAATTATCTTCATGCTAATCTTTAGCAATAGGTTGTTGGTCATGTAGATGTAAGCCGAATTGGCTACATGGTTGTCCTTATGTAAATAAAGAGGGTATGATGTTGATTGTGTCTTAGGTGTAGACCAATGTTAGGTATGCAACCTTTTATTTTGAATGAATAAGACAACAAGAGAGAAAGACACTCAAGGGATGTTGGTTTTGGGTTTCCAAGGTAAAATATTTGTGTACTGTGTGTTTGCTTTGTCATTTGTTTTCTATCTTAAATATTTCTTCCTCTCTTCTGTTAGGTTTAGCGTGGAAGTATAATTTTCTAATAGATAGTAAGTAGGTGAGGTAAAATGTTTCACCTCAAATGTATTTAGAAATTGGGTAAACTTTCCATATACAAATGTTGGTCCATCTATCGGAAGACCAAAATGAGAAAATATGTTATATTCCAAGAATGAGATTACCTATCCATCTTGTGCATGCTTGAGTGGTAGAAATTCAGTCCACTTAGTGAAGTAGTCTGTTGTTGTTAGGATAAAAGTATATCCAACAAAATATGAATGATTAATTGGACTAATGAAATCTAATCATCGTTTAGAAAAGGGGAAATCACGAAGAACTGGTTGAAATGGCATGGCATAGAAATTTTCCTTGCTAATAAATTTTTGACATTCATAACAAGCCTATGCAAGTTTATAAGAATATCTAAATATTGAAGGCCACTAATAACATGTTCTCAAGTTTTTTTGTGCAATGGATTTCCATTGAATACCTAAATCTGCTGAATCATGAATTTCCTTTAAGATATTTTGAGTTGTTGTATTGTCTACAGAACGTAACAACAACTCGTTAGCATTTTTGCGGAAAAGAGAAGTACCCAAGATTAGATATTTGGAAGCTTCAAGGAGAACCCTCCTATGTTCACTGTACTCAATATTCTCAAGACATTTTTGAAATTGCAAATAGTAGATTATGTTTTGATACCAAGGATGTTCTAAATCTATATTTTCATGTTCAACAAGAAAAAGTGCATACAAGAAACCCTCATCATTTTCAAAAGAAGCACCTGGTTCATGATGTTGAGCCAGGTGTAAGGCTAGATTTTTCCCCTTAATAGTAATAGAAGTTGTAATAATGAAATCATGTTATTGTATCTTAGCAAACCATTGTGCAAACTTACCTAAAAAATGTGTTTAGGAAAACAAAAATTTAGCAGTAGGAAAAGGGGCAAAAAACAACAACAAGCCTATCAGCCATTGAGGGAGTAATTTCCTTATAGGATTGGATGCAAAAACAACAAGCCTATCAACCATTGAATTCAAGTCTCTCATGATACGAGTAATGTGAAAAGATAAAATATTTGAGATTAGATACCATATTTCCTGTGTATATCTTTTAAGCCACTTGTTTGAGGGGGTATATATTCTTTTAATCAAATTCATAACAAGTTTTGAATTCCCCAAAACAATAATATGATAACATCCAATATTGAAAGCATTTTCAATACAAATGGTCAAGGATTCAAACTCCGTGACATTGTTAGTGCAAGAAAATTCCAATCTGTAAGAAAAATTATGAATCTTTCCAACACGAGAATACAATACTATGCCTACTACATTTCCCTCACTTGAACATGCACCATCAAAATGCATGTGCTACATTCCATCTTTAGGATTCATAGGGGGTGTGACAAAGTTACTATCTTCTTCTATAAAAATAGAGTATACACCCATGTATTCCTCAATAAAATTTACATGAGGTTGTTGAAAACTTTTAATATAAGGCGAGATTCAACCTTCCCTAAGAAAATTTATGTTCTTTCAATCCTTGGGAAGGGACATGTGTGTGCCATCTAATGAAATATATCCACCAGTCAAAGATTTCCAGTCTCTTCCCAAAATGATGGAGTAATTATTGACCGACATATCTTTCACTTGAATATTGCAAGTGGTTCTTATTTTTGGGTGAGCACACATAACTAAGGTCACATATTTGATTTCTCCTAAAATAGCTTGTTGCTGAATATTATAAGACATCATGCTCTTTGAATTTTCATTCATACATGAAAGACCCAACTCTTCCATGATGATCTTAGACATGACATTAGGACCTCACTCGCCATCAATTAGGAAACAATGAACAATTTTATGCATTATCTTCATAGATACATAGAAGGGAGGATTTTTAACATAAATCCTAGGATTATATACACATACTTTATTTATGTACATTCCTTCTTCATTTTTCTCTTTAGATAAACTAACAATTATGGACGATTTGTTTTTTGAAATTGGATATTTTCCCGAAAGGAATTCAAATGTCCATTTTTTTTCTGCAAATTTTGCTCAGAAAATATCATAATTGAGTGTGATGTGCACGCTTCCCTTTTTGTCTCCTGAGATGCATGCATTGCGCATGGAAAAATTTCTGCATGTGACCCTTGAGATGCATGCCATATATATTCCACTTGAAATTCAGAAAATAAATATGAAATGGAGTAGAAATCGTTTTCAATTAATGAAATACAAATTTGTGCAGATACAATGTAGCTCATGAAGCTCTTGCATGAACCTGGAGACTTCTCCAATTGTATAGGAGAGGTATGGTCTAGAGTGTGTGAGATACAACAAACTACCCACTAGCTGTCTATACAGTGTGATTTCCACTAGTGGAGTGTCCCCGCCATCGTCAAGTCTGACTCCTGATAGGAAAGGAGTCGGGGAAGACTTGTAGTCTGTCATGTGAAATCTCTCAAGGAGATCTCATGCATACTTTTCCTGAGATAGTTTGATTCCGGATGCATCCTAAACAATATCAAGACCAAGGAAGAAATGTAATGGACCCATGTCCTTCATCAAGAACCTATCATGTAGAATCCTCTTGACTACCACAATCGCTGAATTCGAGCAACTGATGATCAACAAATCATCAACATACAAAACTAGGAGTAGAAGTGAATCAAACGTTCTGAACATGTAAACATTCAGGCCTAACTTATAACGTACAAAGTTCTATGACACCAGGTAGGAGTCCATCTTGACATACCATTCCCTTAGGGCATGATTGAGGCCATAAAGAGACTTCTTCAGTCGACAGACCAAAGATGAATCCTGCATGAAGCCTTAGGGATGCTCCATGTAGATCTCCTTAGAGAGATCTCCGTGAAGAAATTCATTCTTCATGTCCATATGATGGACTTCCCATTCCTTGGCTGCCTCAATGGTAAGTGCCAAACATATGGAATCAATCTTTGCTACTGGAGTGAAGGTATCATCATAGTCAATTCCATGCACTTGCTGAAAGCATGAAAACTATCCTGGCTTTGTATCTTCTAACTTTTCCATACACTATGCTCTTGGCATTGTAGACCCATTTGCACCTAACAAGTTTCCTTCCTACAGGAAGGGGAACCAGATCTCAAGTTTGGTTCTTGAGGAGGGAGTTGTACTCCTCCTGCATGGTGGATTCCCAAAAGGGATTCCCAACAGCCTTTCCATAGGACTGTGGATCTAAAGACTGAACTGAGAAAATATGTCTAGGTGGCATCAATTCAGTGGAAGTGAGTGCAAGAGGAGGCTCCTCAAAATTGGATCAATTCCTCCTGGTATCAGCTGAATCCTCAACAATATATATTGTATCCTAAAGAGTAGTCTTGGCCCACTTGTGCCTCGACTCTGGCTCTGCATATTCATTTGCATGAACTGAATATGCATCCAACTATAATGACTTTGTATCTGAATCATCTAAATCCTATGAATTAGAACTCTCATATGAATAAGAGTCGACATGTACATGCTCATCATCTTTGAAAGGTGGAAGAACAAAAATGTTTGCATGTGGTTGTTGAGGTACATGCGAGATACTTTCCTTGAATTGCACACTGTGTTCAATTATGAGACGGTATGAGGAGAGATCAAGTTTGTATCCCTTCACATCGTCAGGGTATCCAACAAATATACACTCTATACTTTGTGGATCAAGTGCCTTCCTCTTCTTAGAGGGAATCCTGGCCCATGCACGAGAAACACATATACGGAAGTGGGTCAATTCTAGTTTGAGATTGTTCCAAGCCTTGAAGGGGGTTTTATCCTTGAAAAATTTATGGGGAGATACATTTTGGATGTAGGTTGCAGAATTAAGTTCTTCAAGACATAATCTCTGTGGAAGTGATTTTGTATGCAACATTCATGATGCCATCTCTTTCAGGGATCTATTTTTCCGCTGATCCACTTTGTTTTGCTGTGAAGTATAAGGAACCATGTGCTGCAACTGAATCTCAACCTCAAGATAAATATTCTATATCTCATGGTTTATATACTCCCCCCCATTATCTGCTTGGAGTAATTTAATCTTCTTTCTCGACTGTGTCTCAACAAGGGATTTGAAATCTTTGAGGTGTTGAAAGACCTCATATTTTTTCCTAAGAAAGCAAGTCCATGTCAAGCGTGAGAAATAATCAACAAAAATGAGAATGTACCTTGCTTTACTGATTGATGGATGTGGAAAAGGGCCCATGAGGTCACTATGGATCAGATCCAAAGGAAAGGAAGTCTTATGAGTCTTTCCTTTGTCAAATTTCTTTTGAGGGTCTTTTCCAAGAACACATCCCTCACAAATTCCTTTAGAGAAGTGGATGTCAGGTAGACCATCAACCATTCCCTACTTTCTAATATGTTGCATATATCTGGAATTTCAATGCCCGAACATTTCATGCCATATCCTACTGCTTCATCAACATGGGTAAGCAGTAATGTAGAATCTGGTTCAATAAATTCAGAAAATGTGTAGAGTCTGGATTGATGATTTACCTCACCAGTAGAAACCTTGGAATTGGTTTGCATGCCATATATATCTAAAACATCAGGTGTGAATATTACTCTCTTTCTGGTGCCAGATTTTTTTATATGATACACGAAGAGAAGATGATGGAGAGTTTGAGAATGTGTAGGACATTCTCAAAGCTCCCGTTTGTGAGTTCAAATCTTCCTTTGTCGGTGACCTTGACTGGGGAGTCATCCCCCATTAGAATAGGAGGACCTTTGCATACATCCAATGAAGAGTAGACTTCTTTTATGGATTTGATGTGGTGTGATGTGCCTGAATCTACAATCCAAGCATTGGGAGAGGAGTTGATGGAAATCAAAGAATGGCTAGAATTACCTTTCTTGGGATTTTGATCTTCTGGCTTCTTCTTCTTGGTACCCTCAGGGATGCGATATCTAAGGTTGTTTTTTTTAAGTATTTGGGCCATTTTATCTATTTGTTTTTGCATACATGTGGATTCTGAATGGAATGCTTTATGGCAGTAAGTTCATTTCTCCCCTGAAGGGTTTTGAGTACCCTTCCTTCTTTGGATTTTCATGTGCCTTCCTTTTGTCTTGGTTTTTAGATTTCTGATTTTGGTGACTTCTACCATATTGCATAGAAAGTGCATGCACCTTTGGGCCTTTTATTTTTCCCATGTTTATGAGCTTTTTATGCTCTTGCATAAAAAACTCAATAAAGACCTCAAGAGAAGGAATTTTCCAAGTAGCTCTAGAGGCGGGGCTAACTGAATGAAATGTGGATACAAAAACTGAGTATTTCAGACCAAGTTTGGAGAGAATGGTAATAACCATTTGTTTCTCCTCCTTATATTTATCAACCCCGCAAGCCTTGAGTTGCGATAAAAAATCCTTATATTTGGTAAAGAAATCTTGGATATTTTCGAAGGTTTTTGGACCCAAAGTGAGAAATTTCACCTCAAGTATATGTCCCCTCATCTCATCCTATTTTCCAAAAAGTCCTTCCATGGTGGTCCAGACTTCATTGGGGGTTTTATAGGAGGATACGTGAAAGAGGAGCTCATGAGAAATGAGTCTGCAAACAATTATAAACGTTTCATCCATCCAATTTAGATACTTGTATTTTTCTATGGTTGATGTGGGTTCGGTCTCTGTGTCCATGGTTAACCTGTATAATCCTCTACTTCGGAGATGCATTATCATCTTGTCCTTCCATGTAAAGAAATTGTATGGTGTAAGAATGAATTCTTTTGGAAATTCCATTTTTCCCACTGTCTTCAATATTCAGTGCCTACAAAAAGAATCTAGAGTGTATTTTCCCTAGAAATCCATCAACTCTGATACCATGTAAATGTGAATGAACCTGTATAGATAAGATCTAGATAACAATAATACATACACAGTTTGCAAATAAAAGAGAAAATATGGAAACGAGAGAGTGTGAATAAACAAAATTTCATTAACCAAATGAATGAATGATAATTTACACATTATATACTATTTATAACTCAACTAATGCGCATTGGAGGAGAAGCCAATGCACCATAGTGGTGGTATAGAGTGATCTGGACACACACCGACAATTACGAGAGTAAACTGCCACCTAGTCTGAGCTAACTAGTCTCTTAGTCTTCAGTTAACTTTCTAAAACAGAGTGAAGTGAGGAGGATATTAGGGAATCATGAATAATGTGCTAGTATGGTGATAATCCCAAGGAAAATGAAAATTAATAGGTGATGATACCAATGTTTCATGGTGATGAAACTAATGTGGCATTAAGACTCCACTCAACTGATCAAACTAAAGTGTGAACTCAAGAGAATATTCTCATAGAATGTAGGAAAATGAATATTCTCCCTAAACTATAGGAGACTGAATAATGACTAATAAACATAGGGAAAACCTTAGGAAAAATAAATCCTAGGTGTGTGTGAAGTATCTCCAACAATCTTGTCCCTAATCCTATAATGTATTTAGCCCAAAAATTTGGTCAAATGACAATTGAGATTTTACAATCCCAAGCCACCATCCTAAATAAGATAACTATTTTAGAAATGGAAAGGGAGAAACCTAAAGTTTTTTCTCCTATACCTCAACTTGATAACAATTATACACTTAGAGGAAACCAAGTATGGAACAAAAATAGACCTCCTCCCATTAAAATAGTTCCTAATACCCTTATCCCTTTCAATATGATTAACCAAGAAGAGAACCTTTGGTGTTTTCCTTGCTACGATTGTCATAGGGAAATTGAATGTCCTAGAAATCAAGGTTGTGAGGAAGGTGATAATTATGAATGCATGAATTTAGTAGAAGACTTGGATCAAATCTATAACCTACCCGGTGAAACTTATACAGTCTCTAGTGAGAAACTAAAATTAATTGAACACAAGAGTAAGGATTCCACTAGGATAACTAGGATAGAAATGTTAAATTCCTTGGATAAAGAATATAAGATTAGGATTAGGAAAGATAATTACTTGCAATACTCTAAGAGAAATAATGCATTTGAATCTACTCAAGATAATAACCTTGTTGTACCCACAAAAATTCCCATTGATTTTTTCTACTTTAGGAAAATTAGATGGAAACCCCCCCTTACTAAATTTATACCTAAGCTAATACTTAAGGCACCCTGGTTTGTAAGGTTTCGATTCCATTAGCAGTAAGGGTTTTTCTTATCCTTTTATTAGCCACCAAACTTACCTAGTATCCACTAAACCGTCATGCATGTTATCACACAAGTTGTAGGTTGGGAAAATATCGAACCAACCACAAAATGGAGACAATTAAGAGAACACCTACCCACTTTTACCTTAGGTGGGTATTCCCATCACTTTGCAGATGAGAGAATCACCTCAAGGGGGGAATCTCGGTGACCTTGGGGGAAATGAGATGGAAAGTGAAGAAATGAAAGAAGGCCCCCCTAAAGGTCAATATATAAAATGTGAAAGGGCTTGAGAAGGAGTCTTGGTGGTAGACAAAGGTTTCCAAGAGGTAAGAATGATTGTAAAGAGTGATTATACCTTCCTGAGACACAAGAACAAGCCAAATATATGCGTAAAATGTTAGGTGGAAAAGAAATTTAAGCTCGTTCTCCCTAATTGCAGCAGTATATATATATATATATATATATATATATATATATATTAGGAAGAAACTAAGTGTTATAGCTGCTAAACAATTGCTAAAAGTCCAACAAAATATGCAAGAGATAAGCTAGATAACCACTAGTAATATTCAAGAATGAAAGCACAAGACTTTCATTGGGCAGAAATTACGACGGTTTAAAATTTTGTCGTAATTTTTTTTCTTTTTTTTGGACTATTTTTTTTTTTCGGGGTCCAAATGTTAGTCACTCTAGCGACCAACATTCCACGTTGGTCGTTATAGTGACTAACTTTCATCGCTATAGAGACCAACCACGAGTTAGTCTCTATAGCGACTAACTTCAGTCGTTATAACGACCAACTATGGCACGTGTGAGAATCAAACTGTCATTGACTTATTGTTTGGTCAATTTGACCAAATTGGTCGGAAGACCGATGAAATCAATCCTATATATATATATAT
>SNQJ01S0024059.1:165428-185196 GCA_010110895.2 Picea sitchensis
AATGGGCACGTTGAAGGGGGCAATGAATATCGTCCCATGATAAGTAATTAGTTATTATAGATATTTAAGGGTATTATACATTAATTGTTTTTTTTTTTTAATTTATCTTTCAAAATAATATTTGTGATATACTCTAACTGTATTTTATTGCTTCTATTGTTTTTATAAAAGAAAAATCATCCTAAGAATGTGATGTCGCCTAGCAGGAGATGTTTTCATAGAGATAATACTAAAGAACAAGCTGAACTTAATCGTGTGGATAATGATGATCACGTTATTCCTATGGAAAATGATGATATTAATAATACATTTGATGATGATGGGACAAATAGATTGATCCAAGACATTTATAATGCTCCAAAGGATGATGATTTCAACTTGGAGGAAAACTTGCAGGATGATAATGATGACAGTGATGAGGACAATGATGATGGATATATTTTTGATAAACCTATCCTTCAAAATGCCACTGAATCCCTATATGAAGGCACAAAAAAAGTGTTCTCTCTGCTGTAATGTTGTTGGTCAACTTGAAGGTATCAAATGGTTTGTCAAACACATGTATGACATAGATCCTAAGGTAAGCAACATAATTTTACAGTTTTATGCAATTTTCAACTTTTATTTTATTTTATTTTCAGTGTTAATTGATGTCTAAATTAAGGATGCAATATTTATAATGATTAATATAATTTTCATTATTGACTTTTTTTTGTATATTGTTGTTGTAGGTTGATAGGTGAATATTTCTTATCATCACCAAATAAGTTACCTCGCACATACCAAGAATTATCAACCATTCTAAAAGAAATTGGAATGGAATATCAGGCTATTGATGCATGCCCCAATGATCACATAATATATTATGGACAATATGAATCTGAATCGAATTGCCCACAATGTCAAATCAGTAGATATCGAACTGATCAGTTAACAAAAAAGGTGTCTCAGAAGGTTCTTCATTATATTCCCATAATTCCATGCCTACAACGACTATTTAGATGTCGGAACATAGCATAGTTTATGGATTACTGTGCACAGAAGAGAAGTGAAGATGATGTTCTTTGAATGCCTGCAGATGGTTCTTTATATAAAAATATCGAAGAAATATGGCCAATTTTTAAAGAAGAACCTCGTAATGTTAGGATTTCATTGGCATATGATGGTGTAAATCCATTTGGTGAGCTCATGTCTATCTACTCGGTGTGGCTTGTTTTTGTTATAAACAATAACCTTCCTCCTTGGATGTCAATAAAGAGAGAGCACACAATATTGGCAATGATTTTTCTAGGTATATTTTTATAACGATATTGTTTTTTTAATGTTTAACATTTCATTTGTCTTGTTCGTTGCACAATTTCATATATGTATACAAGGTGTAGTAATTATGTGTTTTTTTTAACCATTTAGGTAAGTACCAAGTGAAATATATGAATGTATATATTGAGCCTCTTTTCGATGAGTTGTTAAAGTTATGGGACGACATCACTATGTATGACATCTCTAGACCAATAGGTTAAAGAGGATTTCAATTCCCTGGGATTCTTACATGGAAAATTCACGATGCACCGGGACTAACACATTTTTGTGGTATGTAACACACTATTGCACTTAAATAAGTTAGATGTTGATGATATTATAATGTTTTTTTTTTAAATAATTGCTTGTTATATAACTAATGTTGCCATTGATGCGTATCTTCTCGGTCTTCAAACAAAGGGTAAATTTGCATGTCCAGTTTATGGTCCTAGGATGAGATCTCATCGTTCAAGAAGTTTAGGAAAGGAGGTGTTTGATGAATATAGGCACTTTATCCCTAAGAACCATAGGTATTGAAATACCGATAAACATATTTTCAATGGTAAAGAGGAGAGTGGGATAAAACCACGAAGAATGACACCACACCCATGGAAGTTGGAATATAACAGATCAAATCGTCAATGTAAGTCAATCTTCATCATCATATGCAATATATTACATTTTTTAATTGTGTTGAATTCTCATGTCTAATGTGTATAATCTAACAATTGTTGTGTTAATTTCATTTATGTAACATATAGTTGGTCGTCAAGGCATTGATCTGCTTCCACGAGGAATGAAAAGTTTCCCCAAACAATTTAGTAGGTTTCCCTACTATGAGCAACTAGAAATAACTCATTTGTTCAACACAATGCATATCAGGAAGAACGTAGTAGAAATGTTGTGGAGAATCTTAGATGGAAGGAGTGGCAAAGAAAAAATTTCTAAAATTTGTAGTGACATTCAAGAAGCCAATCATGCAATGCTAAATATTATTGATTTAAATAGGACTAATGGAGTTTATCGAAATAGCCTCCCATGGTTATTTAAAGAAGATGAAAGCAATGTTGTAAAAGAGCTCATTCGAAAAATCAGATTTCCAACAGGATTTTCTTCAAACATCAAGAATATATTAACAAAGAAAGGTGAATTTGGCGGGTTAAAAACTCATGACTAGCATACCTTCATCAAGGTAATTTCTTTCGTATATTTGTTATGTATTGGTAAGAATCGATGTAATACTTTTAAATTTTGTAAATATATTGTAGATAGACAATGCTTAAATGTTTGTATATTAATATGAAATTGTTTATTAATGTGCCATTGTTTTGATACGGTATGTGCTACCTCTATCTTTAGATAGCTTTGACAATAGCAGTAACACAAGTTATATGCAATTTGGAAAATACATGAAGTAAATGGCGACCGAGATGAATTACATGTATTATTTATATGTAAATAAAAATGTTGTAAGTTGTTGTTTGTGATGTGTTTTACTTGTAATATTCATGTATACAATATTTTCTTTGTTCAAACCTATTTTGTTCTCATAACATTTGTAGGTGGTTTTCATCCTAAATAAATCCATAAGGAAGATATAAAATATTGGAAGAGATAAATTCCTCCTTTAATGTATGCAATGCAAAAATATCTACCTCCATCATTTTCAATCTTGAGAACACTACCTCATACACCCAGTGGGGAGATTGAATTGGACTTGTACACACAAGGTCAGTGTGGATAGTGGAAGATGTGAAGTCATTGACTTTTAGTTAGACAAAGAGCGATCCAGGGTTCTATGGTGGAGAGGGTTATATGAATTATATATCAACGTTAGTGTATATGGTGATTATCTTCTTGATTTAGGGAGAAAAATTAATATGCATTTCATTTGAGGTGTCAATAACGTCAAAATATGAAGTGGAAGGTCTTGGCCGGGGAATGGTAAAATAGGGAAAGTGAAAGGTATTATATTATTTGATTTTTCTCTATATTGTATTTCTTCAATTTATATTATATCTCCATCAATTATTATTAATCATTATTCTTACTAATTTATATTTTTTTTTACTAGCTAAATTTGGTCGAGTGTGGGATGCACTACATTTATACATTGCTAACATTCTTGATTGGATGAGTATGGATAGAACAATGTAGAACATGATGGTAGGTTATCATGGGAAGGGGTGGCTACATTAATTAAAGAGCTCATTGTAATGAAGATTGCAATCTTCACAGATTGATTTAGCATATGGTTTAAAAGATAAGCAAGAAAGCATATAAAATTTTCCCATATGTTATTATACAAAATGTTAATGTATTATTTTTTGATATTTATTAAGTTTAAATACATTTATTAACTATTAAATTATTTTGTAATTGTTGGGAATATTGCGGTTGAAGCACCACAAAGCTATGTGGTATAATGGTGAAAATTTCACGTCAAAGGGTGGATGACACAAAGAAAACCTTTGATTCAGGGATAACTGCAATGTTCAAGTCACTAATGTTTCTTCTAAGTGACAAACATCCAAGACCAACGAAAAATAGATATTATGGATATTTGGATGATATAATGAGTGTGACTTCAAATCCTTCAAGATAATTGTTTGAGGTCAAATGGTATGGTTTACGGATAAGCCAGATGTGATCCTAAAGAACTGTTATTGAGCACGACAATGGTTTTACCATGGTTAGTACAAGGACATTTAGTGGTCTAGAAAGTTATGTTCTTCCCATCCAATGTGAGTAGGTATTCTATTGCGAGGTTCACGGTAAACCAGGATGGTCGTTTGTTGTTAGATACGATCCAAAAGGAAGGCCAATTAATTATACTCATTTACAGGAAGAAGATGATATTCAAGAATTAGAAGGTGATACAAAGGAACACGAGGAGGTAGAAGCGTGTATCGTCAGATGATGAATTCGAAGAAGTTGATCAACCATATAATGTATATGATAATGTTCTCGATGACGCTATATCGATAAATTGATATTATCAAAAATTATGGCAGTAGTGATGATGATGTTGGTATGGCCAATCCATTCGACGATGATTACGAGAAATACTGGATGATGATACAAAATATGATGAGTTGGATGAAGAAGAAGATCAATGATATTCCTACATGTGGTGAGTTATTTGTAGTATAGGTCTCTTATGTTTTTCTTTCATGTAATCTTAGTGTAATTTTTAATTATAGTTGTTTCCGGAATCTAGATAGGTGGGTATTGGGAAATGAAAATGTTCATGATGAAGATGATATTGACAATGTTGAGTTTAATGAAGAAGGTAAGATGATATATAGAGGTATGTGTTTATATGATGATCTTTATATGTTTTATTTTGTATAATATATTATTTTATATTCTTTATTATTTCAAATTGGGTATGGGAAATTAGAGAGTGATAATGAGGGGAATAGTAGAAATTCCACCACCTTGACATGTTTTCCCTTATTTAGTAGAGAATGAACTATTACCAGCAAAGAGAAACTCATGAAAAACAAGGTTTATAGCATAGTTTAAATTCTTCACTCATCATCGCCGCCCCACATTTTCCGAGTGTTGGAACGCGCGCCCACCTCTCAAATTAGTTGTCCGTCTCCCATTGATCGTTCTGAAGAATTTTTGTACTTTTCACCGTACAATAGGTTTTCAGAGTCGGCTAATAAGGTTAGGTATTCTTGGCATTTTGGAAAAAGGTATAAAGAGATTTTTCATGGCACTGCTCCAAGCTCCAACTCTTTTCACCTGCACATGTAACATAATAAACAAAATACCAAGTATGGAAAGAAATTCTGAGCCCAACCAACATTAGGAGGATAATAAATTCTCTTCCTATCATTGCCAACTACAAGTTTCTCTTGGAAACATAAGAAAAAGTGCAATCAAGTGAACGTAATCCACAGACGCAGTATGAATTTAGTGGAGTCATGGTTGCCCCTAGTCTTGGTTGTCACCCTTCATGATAGTTGTCGTACAATAATTATATCAGAATGTTGGAGGCATCTGGTCATTGGGATCATGATGTTTTATAACCCTATAGTAACAAGGGGCATTAATTGAACTTTGACTAGTTGAGGTGCGTGCAATTGGAAAAACTAACAACCAAAACTAAAAGGGATCAATGCAGTTGTCAATGAGAAGTGATCTGGTCGTGGTGTGTAGGAATGGGCCTAGCACCTTCAAGGTATCATTCTCCAAATATCTTATACAAATTTTACAAGGGAAATTGTGCTTGGGACTGAACACGGGCAACAATGACACGTGAATGGGGCCAATGTTGGGGAAATTTTTCAAGCTGTTTTAGATGCATTGAAATTTGACATGGATAGACTATTACATGTAACAATATGGGAGGGTTTACGGACTCAAATTTGACTTCAGCACACCCACTTTATTCCATCATCAATTCATCATGTAGAAACATAAACCTAATTTAGTGGAGTATTTGATTTGTTCCTAGTGAATGGATGCATTGTTGTTGACATGGAATGGGATAACACATGTACCTTATTAATTTTCTTTCTTCACTTGATGTGGGCATGGTCATGGGAAAACAAGCTTGCATGTGATCTAAGTTACCTTTTCTATGTGTTGAAATTCCTCACTTTGTTAACCATATGCTCATTAGGCGAGAAGTCCTTGCTTACAACAATCATTTGGTCCTTCATGGAGTTGATTCTGGTTAACACCTCTTTCCATTTGGTGCCCATGTTGGCCCTTTCTTTTATTCCCAAGAGCCCCATTAGCCCCACCATTACTTTCAGTTCAAAATTGTATGTTTCCTTCTCATCTATTTTTCAGTTATTTCCCTATGGGATCTTATTATCTTATTATCTTATTATCATATTATCTTATTATCTTATTATCATATGTTCATGATTTATAGAATTAAAACAAGAGTTCTTAGGAAATTATTAGGTCTTTGAGGAAAATACATTAATAATACATGTCAATGGGATGGGGAAAAATGGTAATCTAGGGTCCATCATATTATTATATAAAACAAGGTATTACTCACATTTGATATGTAAAGAGAACATATAGAAGTGTTCCACATTTTTCTCTAATGCCTCAAAGAGATGATACAAAATATGAGGGAAACCATTAGCCTAATTATCACATCATGGGATTGTAAAACTACTCATTTGTGATCAATTATAAAGACACCCACACGGTTTCATGATATAGAATCATATTACTAAGTGATGAATAGTTTACAATACATGAAATTATTAGAGATGGACACACTCTACATTAGAGATAATAAAGAAAAATGAGTGTGGAAAATGTTGGCACTAGCACTAAAAAGAGGAGAACAATAGTGAAGAGAATAGGGCAGGGAGAACATGGGACTCAATGTATAGAAATTAAGTATATAGTTGAAGATATTGCTACCACGTTATTGGATATAGGGGGATCATACCATATATATAAACCCCCATCCTCTGTATTAGAAAAGCACAATAGTGGTTAGAAATATAAAAATAAATAATACAGGATCTAGGACAAGATCCCGTGTAGCCAAGAAATAAAGAACTCATTCACCTAGACCTACACCAAGCATGGAAGATACCTAAGATATTACTAGTATGGGAATTGTTGGGACATGCACATATGACTTACTATATATACTCAAGGAAGTGAGGTATAAATCATGAAGTGAAGAACTATAGTTGAATACAATGGAGAAGTAGTTATCCCATTAACATAGATTGAGAAAGTAATTTCCAATCTAAGAGAAAAATATCATATTTTAAAATTGCAACATATGGGTATGATCAAGCAATCGAAGAATAAAAATTTAACCTTAAGAGTGTTACAACAGAGGCAAAAACATGAGACTGAAACAAGAGTTGAAAATATTGTGATCTTTGATTGAGTTGAAAATATATGATCTATGATCTTTGGATACTTGAAAATATTGGGTGGGAGGATCATAGGAAAGATAGACATAGAAATAAAGATGAAGTACAATGTAAAATAAGTATTAGAATTATCATGACAAAGATACCATTACACATTTTAAAGGAATATAACCTTAGAGAGATAAGTAGAGAGTAGAAGCGATGATGGGCGATCCAAGCACAATACCAATTTGAAGTTGTTTCTTTTTTTTCAATGATACATACAAAGTAGTTAGTGGGTATGATGGACCCCTAGATTCCAAAAATGAAAATTCCTGCCTTGGATGCTTGAGTTATGTGATGTTGGTTAGACTCGGTTCCTTCTTTTGATAATTCAAAAGCGAAAAGAATCCTGCCCTTTGAATGCTTAGGTTACGTTGTGTTGAAGTTAGGGCCTCTAGTTCCTCTGGATCCAATCATCCATAGTTTTTGTTGATGGCCATAGCCCGATAAACTGGCCTACTAACCCTCTTTATACTAATGCCACGACGATCTTGATGGGTTGTTCCTCTGACAATGTTATTTTCGGGATAGCATCTAATTTCTTGATGAATTTTGGGACTTTAGAGAGGGGAATTTTCTTACCTTGGTTGTTGATGAGCTTCACAGCATCATCAACAAAAATGAAGAGGGGGAGCTGACTCCAGCAGCTCAGACTTTTACTCATGGAAAATTTGCTTGGACGTGCATGTCATTGTAGCTCCTCCAAACCTTAGCCATGTGACTCTTTTGTGTTTTGGTTAAAACAGTCTTTGTTAAAAATAACTGAAGATTTACCTGTTCTTTATGTTAACCAAATTATGTAAATCATTTTTCCAATATTGATATATATATATATATATATATTATATATTATATAAATTAGAATTATATATAAATAATACAAAAACAAAAACAAAAACAACATTAAAAAAAAACCAAAATGTACGTGCTCATATTTTTGAGGTAGAAACAGAATGAATAGCTGCATGCACGCATAGTGGAGGGTAGCAGGGGAGAAGTAGGAATGCACACAGAGTGGAGGGAAGCAAGGGATAAGGAGGGAGGGAGGAGGGAGAAGGGAGGGAGAGACGGAGAAGGAGGGAGGCACAGACTAAATTTCAATTCAAGACTTCCAGGAAAAAACCATGTTATGCAAAAATAGTCTCTAAACACTATTTTTCCTCCATATTCAACTATTGATCTCGCACCTCGCAGGATAGTGGTTTAGTGCCGTGTTGACTTTGTATTTTTTTCTATTTTTGTTTGACTTCCTTTTCTTCCAAAACAAATCATTGAGTATGTTATTCCAATTTTTTTCTTGCCCCTTCCAAAGAATCGAATGAGTATAGGTCATGGTATATTTCCATGTACATTTGCCTCCCAAACATATATCGATTTCTACATTTACCTCCAAAGAATAGTTGTGCTTCCCTCTCAGCTTCCTACTCTGCTTCTTCTTCTTATGGGCATTCTTATTATGATATCTTACGAATTCTTGATATAGAGTTTAGGGTTTAGTATTTTTCTTAATCCCTCTTATACATGAGAATAAGGATCCCTCAATATAAGAATGAGGAGAGGAATCCCTGAACCACTTGTCTATAAGAGATCCTAGTATGTGGAATAGATCCTACCTAGTTTGTGCTAATTTGTAGGAAGCGTGGAAGAGTAATAAGATTCCATAATATATCCCATAATCTGAGTATGTCCTCCTTATTATATTATCTCATCGTCACTCTTCGTATGGGCATTCTTATTATGGGAATTCTTGGTGGCAATATGTCCAACCTAAGTGTTAATTCTTGAAGTGGTAAAAAATATTGTCCATTAGGTCATGGACTTTAAAATATTGAGATGCAATATGTAGAATTCAATATAGTCATGTTTTACCAATATTGCAAAGAAATATTTCCTTAATAAAATCTCTAATGGTGAGGGTATGTTGAAAGAATGCATTTCTTGTGTTCCTTTAATTATGTATAGGATCCAAAATTGACGATTTGGTAAGATACATCCATGATTACTAATCTACCTAGGATGTGATTAATAAATATATGCAAATATGAGGTGCACTTATAGATTTGGATATAATTGTCATCTCCTTCTATGTACCAACTATTGATCAGACCTAACACAACTAAGTTTCCCTTAAAGAATATTGGAAATGGTTTATAAAAGAGGAGAACGTAAATAGGAGCTAAGAACACCTTGTAAAAATGTTTGTAATGATCCAAATACCATATCTCCACTTTTATTAACTCATTGAAAGAGGGAGGGAAGATAAATATATCATATGCACATGTTTTAGGAAAGAAATTATAGTGTAGATTGCATTCAATACAAATTTAGCTATGTGAAACTAAAGGGATTGTTCATTTAGCATGATGAAATACCTACTCACTAGCATGATGAAATCCCTCATGGGTTCTCAGAAATTAGAGGTGGGCTACAAATTAGATGGGAGATTCAAAATTATTTCTTCTGTCTACCCATATAATTACAATCACCTTCATTGGGTCATGATTTCTTGCAAATACCTACACAAATTACTTGTCCAACATTACCTTGGGATATGGAATCTTGGAAATGGTTTTCATAGTGTGTGGGGTGTATGAGGAAAGCCTCATATTTTTATCTAAGTATATATCCCTTTCCTTAGTGATAGTCCTCCTAATCAAACGAAGGACTACATTGAAACAAGGGGGAATCTTTGGCTAGGTTGCAACTTTGTGAAATTGAGATAACTATACCATGTAGTTCATTTAGATAGGGTCCATTTTTTCTTTGCTATATTCTCAGGGAATAAATTATAGCAATTTTTGGTGCTCTTTAATATGTTTCTAAAAATTACCAAAAGTTTGATTAGATGGAATGCCAATGCTCGGAGCTATATCCAACACATGTAACAAGGTGAAATCAACTAGATAAAAATGGCAAAATCAACTAGATAAACATTGTGAAATCAACTAGATAAACATGTGAAAACATATCCAACACATGTAATCAAGGCAAAGTCATGACATGTGATTTTCTCTACTAGCCCATCTTTCACCTGATGTTGATCTAATTTTGATACTCTCATGGTATTAAATTTTACATGGTAATTTCCTAATATGCCTCCTTTTGATTCCCACAAGTCTAATTCAATTTCAAGTATTCAATAGGAAGTTAGGTCCAAGATACCAAAACTTATTGTTTTGGTGTCTAACTAGAGTTCAATTTGGCTAACATTTGAACATTTGCTAATTTTGCTCAGATGTTTCATTTCAAATATTTGTTCATTTTGTATGTGTGAATGTTTCATTTGATAATATTTCATTATTTCATATATTGTTTTTCAATATTTGTGCACATACTAACATTCTTCTTGAAATTATGCTAAATAATTGTTCACTCTAATACCAAATGTTATGGTACAACAAACCAAATAAAATAAATAGGACCAAATTTAGTGATGTCACACCTAATCAAGTAAAAGAGTGAATTAATAAGAAGTCTCTTTGAATGATAAACCTCCTTTACAAGATATCCAAATGAAAATATGATTATCAGCAAAATCCAGTTTCCTTGATGTATATGCTTGGGAGACAAGAGGGATGTAAAGAAATAATATATACATAATTATAATTAATTTAATGATAATGAATGAGGGTTACAAATTGTGTCCTACCATAAAGATCTTAACTTTATAGATACAACATTAAAATTTCCGTACTGTGAAGATGTCAAAGAGACACACTTCCATTCTTGCAAATGTATCCTCTAGGTCATCCTTTTGAATGATACAATATCCATACACCATGAATAGTGGTTGGAACTAATTTATTTCCATGTTTTGGATCTACAATATTCATGGAAACCCATTTCAAAATTGCTTCGATACCAATATGATATATAAACTATAGTCTATCATGGGTATTACATTGGACACTTTTTTACAAGACATCTTAAATTCTATTACAAAATACCATGAGATTATATTCATTTATACAATGTTTCTTATGATCAAAATGTAATATTACAAATAAATTAGTCAAAATATTGAAATGGTGAGAATATAAGAGAGACATATATTAGTAAAATGAGCACCCCAACACAAGGAATGACAATATGTACTACGTGAAACCTGATTTGGGAAAAACCAAAAAGAAAATGAGCAATGCACCTTGTTGCTCTTGTTGTTTACAAAGAAGTATGGACTCACTATGGAGTTACATAGACACTATCACTTGTGAAAAATTTCTATAAGGTCTTTTCTACTTTTTTTTCTACTCAAATATAACAATCATTTTTCTCTAGTCATCTTCTTTTGCTACGGTACAAAACCATTATTTAAAACTTGAAAAGGGATTACCTAATTTGTGAATGTTTCATTTGTGAAATTTATTTTATTTTTGAATGTTCCATTTGCTAATTTTTGCTCGATGTTCATTTCCAAATGTTGCTAATTTGTATGTGTGAATGTTTTGTTTGATAATATTTGCCAATATTCAATTATTTCATATATTGTTTTTCAATATTTCTTGTACTAACATTCTTCTTGAAATTACGCCAGAGTGGTGATCGAGGCAAAGACCCTGAGCATGGAAAAGGAAGGGTGTTGTCCGGAACCCAAAGGCATTGAGCATGGAAAAGGCATTGATTGGGGAAAAGAGACTATTCCTAGTACCGCATCGACCGAAAACAATGAATACATAAGTGATGAAGAAATATTTGATTCTAGAATTTATACGAGACAATTAAATTGTCCCTAAGAAAGGCCAATAGAATTAAGGATTTGGTCATTTGTTGGGCGAAAAGCTATTGAGGATTTCAAAGGATAGCTGAATTACGTTAAGATAACAAATTAAGGGGTGAGTCATGTCATCTAATATCAATTTTGGTTTTAAATTTTGTATTTGATATATGCAATTAACACATTTCTCATTGTAGAATTTAGTGAGATCGATGAGAGGGGAAGGTCCTGGTAGCATCAACAATACTGTAAAAATGAACCCACATAGCCACGTAGCCACCAGGCTATTCTCCACCCCAAGTGTACCACCTGAGACCAATTCTATACCTTATAGGGGTGATTCCATGCCCCCACAACACACGCTAGATCATGTAGGTGGTGTACATGATCATTGAACTGATCACTCTTCCACTGATTGTTACCCTGGTGCTACAAGTATCCAAAGCAGACAACTCCGGTATCATTTTGGTCGACCAGGACATGGTTATTCTAAAAATAGTACATCTACCAGGCATTTAATATATGTCTTTATAGAGATTCTTGTTATATAATTGTTTAAACAATCACATATCAATGAGATTTAAATTATTAATGATGACGATGTTTTACAGGAAATAATATGTTCTACAATAGTTTGCATGACTATGCATTATAACTTTTAGGTGACCATTCGACTCTGATGGAATCGATAAGATTCCAAACTAAAACTGATGGTATCTCCATACTAGTTGGCAATTTTGGTGACTCGTTCAATAAGTTGGAAGTCCTAAAAAGGACTGGCAAACATTTGAAATATTTTAGAGAGGCGTATAGGAATAAGTTATTACAGGACCCCAAGTGCAAATGCCCTTTTAGTTTGTCCCTGAGAGTGGAAATAAATTATTCTAGATGCAAGAGAATTAGCTTGATAGAAATCCTAACGGGGAAGAAACCACTTGGCCCTGTAAGGTAAGAGGTGTTTTCAATTGACTATGATAATTATTTTGTTTACTTTCTGAGGAAAACAATCAATATCTAACATATTTTAAAATATTAGCATTAGACTCCAAAGGGCTTCCAAGGCAACAAAGGCAATACAAGACAAACATGACCAACATATAATGGGCTAAGGTGGTTATGGGAGATTGAGGCATGGGTTGTAAGGATTACCTAAACATTTTTCTTTTTTTATCATCGTCACAAAAATATGTAATTCATTGCAACAAGTGACTAATGATTTTGATATTATAATCTTTGAGGATTTGTTCAGCCAGACAAAGAAACCCGCAGGGAATAAAATCTAAAGGTCGAGTTCATGCGGGGTTTTGATGGCATGGTGGCAAGACAAAGAAGCTTGGGGCAATCACCATGTGTCTCTCAGGAGGGACAATTGTTAAATAAAAATGAAATTAAGAAACTTGTGATTAGGTTTTACTCATTGATTACTTGTAATGTAAAATATATTTTTTTATTCATTTAAAATGTAAAAGAATGTGTGTATTTTCCACATTCACGGGAGAGTAACAATGTTACCAATTCTCCTTATGTACCCGCTGAACCACATACCGACCCCATATTGATTCAAGCGTTGTTGTCAAAGGACCATTACATAGTGGTATGCGCACATTTTAATGTTTTCCATTTTTCAATGAGTATTAGTATTTAGTATAGAATATACCCTAAATACTTATATTGTTTCATATGGTAGAGTGTGTAGATGTCGATCGAGAGCAGGGATCAACAAGTGGAGAAACAACAATGTGGCCATAGCTAATGTTTCTAGTACCCGGCTAATCCGGTATAAAACATTGTAATTAAATCTGTATTAATTAAATTTCCCTAAGACAGTGAGGCCAACAATATCACTTGAATTTTTTTGTTGTTGCAACGATTGGATGCCATGCGCATCCTCAACCTCCATGCCTAAATACTAGAAGTTCATCATGGTGTGAGGTGTTGAGTATTGATGATACAACACTTCAAGAATGCCCAATATAGCTATGAGGGGATGGAGTTAAATGATGATGATAGCGAATTAATTTGTGCTCATGGAGACCAAGAGAAAGAGAAAAGAAAAAACAAATGATTAGACATTATATTATTAATATAAATCCAATATATTTTGGTCCAATGTAATGTATTTTGTTTTCCTAAATGTCATGAATGTTATTTGCTTTCATGTTTTTGTTTTGCTTACATGGCGATGAATGTTTTTGCTTACATTTAATGTTACTTTCATTTCTAATTATAGTTGTAAAATCTAGATAGATTGGGAATGGGAAATGAGAGTGATGTGAGGAGGAAGGGGTGAAAAAGATCTTCCACCTTAGCATGGATGCAATTGTTAAAGAGAATAATTTATTCTTGAAATGAAAAGAAACTCATTCAGGTATTCATCTTTAGTCATTAATTTTTAGAGGTTGTTACATATTTAATTACTATTCTGAAATATAATTAGGTCATGTGATGAATCACGGGATGGAGAGGAGAAACATTGGAGGCACCCATCACTCAAGGTATGGATCTTTTTAAGGGACTGGTTTAAGGTGATTTTGGTTGATTTATGACTATCATGATATTTCATAATGAATGTGGAGATCAATGAGTTTTTTTTTAGGAGATTTGAATTTAAGAGACAAAGTTATGTTGACTCCACAAGTGTTAAGGATGCATGGTAGTGGGCACAATCCCTAGGGTATGTCTCTCTAGCCAACATTGTTCCTAGACTAAATTAATGTAGTCAACACTGAATGCGGTGACCCTGAAGTTAATCATCCTCTTCAGCAATGCTTCTTTCTCCTCCTGGGAGGTTCAGACTCAAGCCAACCTATAAGGCTACCCTACATACCTCATTACCCTAAACCTAACCTACATCCTAAACCTAGCAATCCTAGACTCTTAGAGGCCTAGCATAGGAACATCTAGCCCTAATCTCTATAGCTCCCTAAAGCTAATAAAGCTACTAACTTGGCACTCAAATTATGACTAACATAACTATTACAAAGATAGTTCCACCATTTTAATGCTAGATATAGATTCACTTTGACACAGTCCCCCATTCTTGGATGTTTTGGGGAGATTAATATATCATTTGATTTATGCAATGTCTAGAACAACATGCCATTGTAATTGTGTTTGGTTGTCTCTAAAATTACTCTGTATTTTTTATCTAGGGCATTAACTGACTAAATCTAATAACTTGGATCATGTTCCTTCTAACTATATTTAGATACTAAGTTCCATATAAGTATACCTTGCAATTGTTTTTTGTCACCATGTTTGTGTGGGTTTGTTCTTTTTGGTCACTTGTTTATGTTGGATCATGTTGTCATTGATGCCAATAGTTTGACTGATTGATGTGTCGTGATTGATGTCAAGTGGCCCGATTGATGTCAAAGTTGATTGTCGATGGTGATGTAATATAATATGTATTGTCCTTGATAGAATGCATAGATGAAGATGGATGCGATGTGGTTCCATTGGTATATGATACATTGTTGGAAAAATGTATAGATGACTCATTATTGTCTTATCATGATTGATAGGTGCACAAATGGATGAACTCCAAAGTGGTCCCCCTTATGGTGAAATCCCTCACGGAGGCAGCTTTGTGGATTGAGTTATCCTAGAAGAATGGTTGGAGGACCCATGTTCTCATTATTGTCTTATCATGATTGATAAGATTGCAAAAATGCATGAACTCCAAAGTGGTCCCCTTATGGTGGCTTCCCCTCCCGGGAAGGCGCTTTGCTGATTGAGTTATCCTATAAGAATGGTTGGAGGGACCATGCTTGTATGTGGAATAATGAGATGAAGATCAAGAATTGTTGGTGAAACTATCCTAGGCCAGGATAGTGCTTGTCATGCCATTACGGTGGTATGTGGAATGTCACATAACTCCCTCATGGTTTGAGAGTTGTAATGGCCTTACAAAGATGAAGGACCCCACATGAAGGCTTAAGAGCCCCAGGTCAAAGAAGTGAAAGTGACCTAAAGAAGAAATCATTATTTAAATGATAAAGAGTAAAGTGACAAAGTCAAGGTGGATTATTTAAATAATAAAGAAGAGTAATCAGAAATGAAAAGAGTAAAGTGACAAAGTCAAGGTGGATTATTTAAATAATAAAGAGTGAAAAAATCAAGAAATGATGATAAAGTAGCATTGACAAAATCAAGGAAGGAATATTTATATGGAAAGTGGTTAACCACAAAATAAGGAAAATAGGTTAAGTGACCTAGAAATGGGTTAATATTATTTTAAATAAATTAAAGTGACGAAATTCAAGGGTGGATTATTTAAATAATCAAGAGAGTGGCAAAATCAAGGAAATGATTAAGTAAGGTGACAAAAATCAAGGAAGAGATATTTAAATGATAGAAATTGTTGGAGGAACTTTCTATTTATGGAAAGTGGTTAACCACAAAATAAAGGAGAAAATGGGTTAAAGTGACCTAGAAATGCAGGTTCAAGTGACCTAAAAATGGGTTAAGTGACTAGAGGATGAAAGTATAAATAAGATAGTGGTCTCTTGTAGATCATCCTTTTGTGGATCAATGAATAGCTTCTTGTGAGAATATCTTTTTGGGTATTGATGGAGAGCTTCTTGTGAGAGCTTCTTGAGCATTTTTGGTATGGAACACTTGAAATTATTGAATATCTATAGGTGACAGAGGTAAACAAGGATATATAAGCCGAAATTCTAAGGAGAGTGAAAGAAAAGGAGGTTGAAATGCAAAGAGGCGATAAATTCTTTTGATGGTGCTTTCTGGGTATGTTATTCTGAGGTCATCTCACCATTTTATTTATAACTTTTTTCTATAATGATTGATCCTGAACTTGCTATGAAAGTGAAAAATATCCAAGTATATGTGATTACAAATTCAGCTTATGGTGGTTGTATTTTTGTAGTTACACTCAGTGAAAAATAGGGTTTTGACCAGTCCACGAAACTAGTCAAAAAAGCAGGTGTTTCAATTAAAATTAGTAACTTATTTTATAACAGATCAAATTCCGGTGAGACCAATTGTGTTGGATTTATATTATTTAGTATGTTTTGTAACCATTTTATATCTATTCAACAAATATTCAGTGCAGGGCACACTCTAAAAGTTCGATCTCTAGAATAAGCCATGATTCGACAAGGTATGCCATTTTGCTATAAATCATTTCCTAAGAGTTTACAAGCGTGATTACCACCTAAAGAGATTACATTAAACCTGCTTGAAAGAAAATTTTGTATCCTTTTAGATCTTTATACATTACAGGGTTCAAAGTTATGGTGCATGAGTTAGGGTTGTTGACTAATCAAAACTAGTCATGGATTTGAGACAAGCGGTTGATGAGTTGGCACATACATGAGGTGTATAGTTGATGATTTTGGTACATATTGATGAGTCATTTTATGAGTAGTTGAAACATGATTGGGTATATACTTGGTACATGGTTGGATACACTTGTTTTATAAGTTAGAGGTTGATTACAAGTTGTTTAGCGCAGTTGGTGCATGGTTGAAGCTCTTGTTTATGAATTACTGATTGATGTTGTTGTTGAGAGTTGTTACCTCATCTGGAGTTAGTCTTTGATAATGTAAGTTGAAGTATTGAATATAGATGGATCTCTTGTAGAGTTGTACTCTATTCGATTATTCTTCGAAAAACCAGGATTGAAGTCCATAATAAAAAAGAAAAATTGTACATACATCTTGTGTTCCTTGTGGAGATGATTTGATGATGATATTGTTGATATATGTTGCTGATATGTATTCACATCTAGCGATTATTAATGAAAACAATGAGTAATGGTAAATGTCGAATGCTAACTGAGTTTTTCAAAGAGAAGTTTTGGAAAACACCCCACTCATTCACCCCCTCCCTCTCTAAGTGTGGTAGGTGTGTCCAACAGTTTATTAAATATTTCCTTGAGCTAATGATATAGTTGAACTTGTGACAATCCTTGAGCTAATGATATAGTTGAACCTGTGACAAGCACACAATTGTAATTATGTTCCCTATAGTTAAGTGCAACTTATAATCATTTATCGTAAATAAGGAAATGATCTTTTTCTTAAATTTGGATTTGAGTCCTAATTGATGCCATAATTTAGATTTATGTGTTGTGTGGTGATTAATTGTAGCAATGGGAAGAACTTCTTATCATTCAATTGAGTTTAGTAATGAGGTGTGTATTGGGAAGAACTTCCTCAGGACTGTCTACCATTTGACTATCCTAAGCTATTTTTGCAGCCCCAACCTAGCTAACGTTTACCTATTTTCATACTAGCTCACTCTAGGATATCTCCCCTTTCATGAGCTATAAAATCTAGGTATTCATTGACTTGTTGAGGCCATTTACTTGACAATGGATTCATTTATTGGTGTTAATACACTCACCCACTTAAAATATTATATAGATGCACTTTAGTCGAACTTCTAAATCCCTTCATTGGTGTAAATCCTTTGATTGGTGTTATGGTAGCACCCAACGACCTTCATATACATTTGTTAGGTGGACACCATTGGCACAGTGTTGATCAAAATAACCAACAATACAGAGCTATAAAATATGTCGGAAATGGCCATATCTACGATTACAACTTGTGAAATTTTCCACATTCCTTTCATACAATGATAGCCTACCTAGGAGTAGCAACAATACCCCAAAGCACCCTTCAGTTAACATGAAAAGTTTGGCAATGACTTGTGAATAAAGTTTAGTTAATTAGTATATGCTTGTCTATGAGTTGCAATGGATTCTCATGGATGCATAGTGTTACATGTTGCTGGTGTGGTATGTTTTCATATTCACCTTGATATAATTTTCAAAAATTACAAGTATGCTTACTAAATTCTACTCTTATTATCTTGAAAGAAAAGCTTCAATAAACCAACATTTTATTCATGTTTTTGGTTCTTAGATATCTTTTTAAATTACTCTCAAACTCAAATCCTTGTTTGTGAGGACTAAAATCAAATATCATGAAAATGTACTATATCTTAACTAATTTTGGAAGTTGGGCAATCCAAAGAGTTAGAAATTTTGCATCTTATTCATGTTTTTGGTGCTTAGAAATATTTTAAAATTTCAGATCAGTTTTAATCAAGGGGAAGAAAAAAATAGAATTAATATGTAATTTTTGTGCACCATGACGGATCCAATACTGTTATGGGCATTGTTCACAACTACATTTTTCTTCTTTTTCTTATTTATAGTATTTGTGAGTTTCTATTTGAATCAGTTGCAATTTTTTATATGTTTACCTTTTAGAATGTCCAATGGTGCTTATCTCTTCTTCTTTTGGCAAGACCCATGCTCAAAACACTAGAATTTGTCTAAAACCTTAGGCCTCAATTGTAGATAGATGATTTTTTTTTGGCAAAAGCTAAGAAAAATTCATGTATTCAGAAGTGGAGGGGAGTATCAAGAATCTCTAGATCGACTGAGTGAAGGAGTATAAGATTGGGGTTGTTTTGGGACCATTAGGACCTTTGCGGATGGATCCATGGTGGAAATTCCTAATGCATATGCACTTTGTGATAACTCTCACTAATACATGCATGATGGAAAATATTAGTTGTGTGAGTTGTACTAGAAAAAAAAAACTGTGTATGTGCATTATTGGCATGTGTGAAAAGAGAAGGATTAGGGTGCTCATAATTAAGAGGCTGAATCAGATGAAGATGTGAACATTCAAACTGATACAAGTCAACAGAAAGAAGCAAAATCACTTCTCAGAATCATCCCGAGAACCAAATAATTGGAGATATAAATAAAGGAGTTCAGACTAGAAGGAAATTGATTAAGGATACAGAACAATCTCATGTTGCATTTTTATCTATGATTGAACCTACAAATTTTGAAGAA
>SNQJ01S0024060.1:0-31431 GCA_010110895.2 Picea sitchensis
TCAAGCAGCTGAATAAGAAAGGCATGACATGTGTTTTTGAGAAAGAACACCGAGGACGGTGTTCCTTTAAGGGGGAGGGAATTGTAACACCTTGTTTCCCCCAATTTGTAATTAATCATAAAATAGGAATTACCATGCTAAGGCATGAGGACAATGTAAATGTATTATTGAATGAGTTGCCAAATAAATAACTGTGGAGGTGAATCCTTGAAATTACTGGCCATGATATGACTAGAGGAATAATGTGAAAACTATACAAGAGGGTTCATATATCAAATAACCCAAAATATCCCTTGATAAGGATGACAAACCTCCTTCAAATCCCAAGGAAATAAATCAGTTGATGAAGAAAGGAATGGTGGTTGAACAATCAACCACCCCCATAAATGGAAACATGGGATGTAGCCCGAAGTACTGTAGTGACCTGCAGACCTGAGCTTACTTCTGACAAAAGGAACAGGATAGGTCGGAAAAACCTTCCAGGGTAAGGGGGATATAGAAGGGAGAGGAGACACGGGACAGAAGAGCGTAATCTCGTAAGGGAGATGCTCCAGTGGAATCATGAATGGAAGGTTGCAAGCTTGATGTGGAAGAGCATCTGAGAAACCTCGCTAAGGCCATAACCAAAAGAGAAAGCTCTGAGTTGCCGAGAATAGGACCCAAGCATAAGCTGGGATAGAGACATAACTCCTGAGAACTGTGAGAACTCCCTGCTGATATCATGGCTTTGCACGGGGGTGGCTAGAGTGCTAAGAATGAATGCCTCTGATCCTATGGTCGGGTGGAAGGACGAACACCCATAGTCGGTTGGTTGGTGGCAACCTGTAATAGACAAGCGATCTCCTGCCCTGTGTAATTTAGCTGTCACTGTGTATGAATTGGTTATATTGCGTATTCCTTCGGAAATGTGAATGAATTATTAATGGATATACTGTATCCCTTCTATTTCTACGTGGTTGTATAATTAGGCAAGTAAGGAATTATATGGTTCAGACATGACTTGTTCTCATAAACTCTTGAGTTTTGTAGTGTCTTAAGCTAGAGCCACGAACTATGAGCTCATCGACCTTAGGCGTAGTTGCATGTACGATGGTTTACTCACCTAGTCATTCTGAGTCCCTTGGAGGACGAAGTTTGTTAATCTCATGAGAGGTAGTGCAGATATGCACAAGCTCTCTACAATCAAATAGAACCCCAAAATCCCTTGATGAAGGAGTGCAATAGTTGTGCTGAAGACTCTTCTAAGAGTCAAGTCCAGGAGAAAGAGCACAAAGCTCTCAAGTCCTTCATAGCTGACGAATCTCAGGAAGGATAGTGAGTTTCAAATACCGAAAGAGAGTACCCTTTCATTTGCTAGATGAACGAACAATATCCTTTCGAAGGATCTGAGGTATGTCACGACCGTTAGATTGGACAAAGGAATGAAGGCATTAATACCTCGACCCCTTCAGCCTTCGCAAGTAGCGATGGGATCTAGGACCATAGATCCAAGGATCTGTCATATCTCTATTGACCGTTGATCTTAACCCTTTCATAAGCAGGAGAGTGGACTCGACAAAGTCCTGAAAGTCCTGAAGTATTCGGAACCATCCATCGGCATAGGATACGTGGCAGTTGGGTATCATTTCGTTGACTCGCGACTTGGAGTGGTCAAAGGGTAAGACCACATGAACTCACGATTCGCTAAATCACGAAGTGATCGTGGTCGTTGATCCATGAGTGATCTGGACCATCGGTTTAGTGTGATTAACATGTGACGTTTCAGCATCTGAGAAACCAGAGGGAAAGACCCCTCATCTTCGCAAGTTGTGAAATCCCAGTATACAAAACCCTGACGCGCTCTGTGGATGATCCCTAGCTCACAGGATAGGGTCATGTGGTAGAAGGAGGAGGTAGGTGTTAGCAGTTAATCAAGGGTCTAAACTCGGGAATTGACATTTCAGGTCCCGAAAGAATCTGGACCGTCCACTTGTAGAGGACGCGTAGCGAAGATCTAGAGCCATCAGGGTTCTGGAGATCAAGGAAATAGGAGTGAAGACCCCTCCAGAATCCAAAAAGGTAGAATGTCGGGATTTAATCCGGGCCATTGATCAATTCGATGATCTGGACCATAGATCCGGATGATACTGGGCTTTCGGTTTTCGGGGATTGAAGGAGCAAGGGTTCCTTGCAATAGAAATCTCGAAAGTCGAGTTCTAGTAGCGCCATTTGGTGTTAGCGTGTGTTCACTGAGGTGGTCGAATGGAGTAGGAAAAAGGGGAGCCAAGGAGCTCGTTAACCCCATTTTGGGTTTCGGCATTTCAAGGGACAAGGAGCCAGGGAGAGATTGCACACAGAAATCCCAAAATGCGAAAGACGGAAGTGCCTTTTTGGTAAGGCCTGTGGTCATATCCAACGATCACATAGAGGAGGATAAGGGAAGGGATGGTCTACGATAGGCCCCATAGAAGTTCAGGGATTCTATCCCTCGAAGAAAAGACGAAAAATCTATGTTGTCATAGTGGGTGTGTGACATTAAACCACATTTCTATATAATTTGTGTCTATATGACCTTCAAATATAGGAATATCAAAGTTTATTTTTACCTTGAAGGGGGCGGCGCCTCAATTCAAAGAAGATGCATCTCCTATTGGTAATCGTCGAAGGATTTGTGTGAAACTATCCATCATCTCGTTCCTCTGTTGTGTGAGGGATTCCTCAATCAATAGTTTGAAAGGATATCCTGTCCCATCATCTTTCTTTTCTCCTGCCATGGGAGGTCGCTTTGGTGTGCGAGAGATTTCTTCCTCAAGAGAAACAAGCTCGAGACCCAACTCTTTGTACTCCAACCTCGTTGGGGACATGCATTAAGACGACAAGGAGCAGGCCGCTCTGATACCACTGATCCAGATTTTATGAGCAGAACGAAATGAATACAGATATTTAACAGGATCTTAACACAAAATTACAGAGATATAGTAATACTGGTTTTCTATTCAATAACAAAATAAGCTGAAACTGTAAAATGTAGCTGAAACAAGCTTGCTGGAATGGTGGTGGCTTATCTCTGAGAAGAGATTTGACGGAAGTGCGCATTCGCAAGAAGCCAGATACAATGAGGCTCTTAAGGCCTTTTTAAAATAAGCAATAATGCCAAAAACCCTATACATCCAAAAACCTAACCCTAGGAGATGAAGTGCCAAAAGTCATGTGGGCCCTGTTTGGGTAAGTTAGTACATCAACTTCCTAGGGTCGTAACTTTTGCATACGATCTCCGTTTTAGGCGTGTGATAGCCTATTAGAAAGGTATCGTAGAGGAGATTCATTTTTGGGGCTTAATCATACCTTTGGCTATCATTGAGGAGATCGATACAGAAAAACCTTCATTTAGGCCCTCAAAATGTCCCCAGAAGTTAAAACTACTAAAAATAGTAAATTGCCAAAATTGTCAGAAAACTATTTTGAGCCAATTGGAAAAGGTGGGTAGCCACCAATATCCATATAGATCAAAATTGTTGTACCACCATTCAGCTAGGGGTAACCATTGAGCCACTGATTTTGTTTTTCAGATGCAAACCACCTCAAATATGTTTCGAAACACTTGTTGACAACTTCAGTTTGACCATCAGTTGGGGATGATAAGTTGTGTTGAGATGTAGTTGAGTGCCTTGAAGCTTGAACAATTCTTGCCAAAAAATTGCTGGCAAAAGTTGGGTCGTGATCAGAAACAATAGAATGTGGCATGCCATGAAGCTTGAAGACCCGATCCATGAAAAGTTGAGCCATAGTGGATGTTGTAAATGGGTGTTGAAGAGCATAGAAATGAGAATACTTGGAAAGGCGATCGACTACCACAATGATGATTGATTGATTTCCCGATTTAGGTATGAATATAATAAAATCCATAGAGATATCCCTCCAAATAGCAGGTGGAATCAGAAGCAGTTGTAGTGTGCCAGGAGATTTGATTATTTCTCCCTTGTTGCGTTGACACACATCACATTCAATTAAAATATTACGAACGTCTTGTTTCATACCATCTATTATCACATAAATTTGTTAGATTCTTGTGAATTTGGGGTTTTTGCTTAAGTCTGTAGTTTTGTCTATCTCTCCTCCTTTTGCAGACCCAATCGTAAGGTTTTTTTTTCCTTTCAGCTTATATTTTTTCTTCTTTTGCCTGCCTGAGAGGTGTCGACCCTAAGCCTTTATTTTTTCTCTAAGGTCGATCACTTCTCTCTCTTTATCTCTATCACTGATCCTCTTGTTTTCCCGAGCCCTCATCCATTCATCCAAGTATTTTTTTACAGAGACTACAGACATAAGCACAGGTGCAGCACTTAGAGCAGTCTGATATGGAATCAAATCAAGCGAGCGACCTAGATCAACTTTCAACGGCAGAGATCCATTCAGTAGATCAGATCGACAGCCATCAGGATATCAGGACCATAAGGTCAAGAAGTTTAACATCAGATAGAGGTTTGAAATCACGAGGTCAATCTTAGTCATCCATTTTAGAAGGATGTGTGGCGCAGGGTCAACATTTTGTTGACTCGCTAAATGGAACAGTCAAAGGGTGGAGTCATGAGCACTCACGAAATGTGAAGTCACAAAATGATCTGGGTCGTCCATTTCATAAGTACACATCGCGCAGGATCAGCATGGAGAAAGTCGTTTCGGAAAATCTCAAGTGAGAAATGTTGATGGCCCGAGGTCCTAAAATGTTGATATTCATATGGGTCGTCCAACGCAGACGGACACATGTCACCCGATCTTAGCGATCATGATTTCGCGACTCGGATATTTCAACATGGAGCATGGTGCAAACTCGTGAAACGCAAAATCGCGAAGATCCTAGGAATTAGGCCCACAATCACAGCCCGAGGTTGTATGGAAAGCAGGGTCGTAAATAAAAGTAAGTGCCTATTAAGTGGCAGGAAACTAAAGTTGTTCGAGGAACCAATATTTTCCATCCAATTCAAAGCGAGTGTGATCGTCGATCTGGATAGGCCATTTCACAAGATCGAGCATCAGGATTTTTGAGATTAAATGGAGTGAAAACTCACAAAATGTCAAATCTTGAAATTTCACAGGGGAGCCTTAGGTCGTGGCCTGAAGTCTCATGGAATGATGGAAAGGAGTTGTGCAAAAGGATAAAGTGCCCGAGTTGGTCACAGAGAAAGAGATGTGTGGCCTCGAGGCGCCAGAATTGACTCGAAGGAGTCGTGAGCTCGTCTAGGACAATTATGGGTGTTAGGTTTTTCCTGATCCCGAAGAAAGTAGTTAATGGAAATGGGGAAGGTGGTTGAAGCCTCATTTCACCCCATAAATGGAAAGCATGGAAAATATGGCCGTGGAGGTAGACTGTTAGCCCAAAGTTCCCCTGTCAACGAATTCTCCTGCAAATCCCATACTGATATGAGATCGCGTCTGACAGAAGAATGCAAGTGCAGACTAACAGAAGAGATGCAGATGCAAAGCTTTGATTGCAGTAGCCAGGTTACACTCCTGGTGGTAGCAAGTTGTTCTAAGTATAAATTCTCAGTTTTGAAATTTTGTTAAAGTCGATGGTTGAGCTAAGCTCCCATATTGTAATGTTTTAATGAAAATCTGGTTTTTGGTTATGTAACTTGATATGAGATTTCTTGTTTAATGAAAGCCAACTTCTACTTCCATCTTACCTGCGTCTGATACTGAATGTTCACGATCGAAGGATTCACATGAATTGTGGTGATTGTGTTGTGATGAATGTTTGATTGTCGTGCAGTTATAGCGATTTCAGTTTCCCGAAACTTTGAATTCAAGAAGATCTTTTTTTCAGAGTTTTTCCTTCGTAGCCTACTGGAAGACATGATGTCTAGATCAGACCTTTACATCTTCTCCTCAATTTATTCCTCCTACTCACCCTTACTACAACTTACTAGTTGAAGTTTACCAAGACCTCAATTTCTTGCGCATACTGCCCCAGTTTTTTGAGTTAAAACGATACTCTCTCGAGCCTACCCCATTTGACCTATTTAAATCCATTAACCATGACATATAAACTGATGGGTACTGGGCTTACCTCTACCACAATCCAAAGGTGATATATGGCACCAACATTTTTGGCACCATTTTCGAGGAAGAATTGAATATTTTCCCTGGGATTGAACGACAAAGCTTATTGGTTCTGAAGGTGCATCAGAACTCAGTACATTGAAGATTGCTACCGTGCACCTGGAGACTCCACTATTACAAATCCACAGTTTCATTTGTGGCTTTCATAGGCAGACACACAAGGTCTACTCCACAGGTGCCTTTAGTGACACCTGAAGCTGATCCAGAAAAAATTATCAGAAGACAAAAGACCCTTCAAGAAGGTACTTCTACTGTTAAACCATGTGATTCTAGTACTTTCATTATTCTCCTATAGAAACTCCAGTAGTTGTTTCTCATTTTCCTATTACACCATCTGTTTAAGCTTCTAAAAGTTTAAATTTTGGTAGTTTTCCTGTTGATTACCCCTCTCCCAGTTTCACCACTCCTCCTCCTGTTAAATTTGATGCATTTACAAAGAGGGAAACCTTTTTTCCCTCGATCCCTGAGGCCTTTTCTCGAGATCCTCAGTCGTTTCCCTTTGTTCCTAGAATCACACCTCCAATCTCCCCTGTCCAAACTCCATCTCCTCATGTTTCTCCTCTAGTTCACATCCAAATGGTAGGTGTTAATTCTCTTAGGAATGAGATGGATAAAATATTGGCTACTAGATACACTTCTTTGGTTTTACCTAAGCCTATGAATTCTCTCCCAGCCACGGACTACCTTAAGTGCATGCCCCAATTCACAGGAGAGGGAGACATGACTGCAGAAGAACACCTTGCATCCTTTTATAGATTTACAGAAATTTAGGCCATCGAAAATGAAGATGTGTGGATGAGATTTTTTGTACAGAGCCTTGATGGTGATGCTAGGGATTGGTTTAAGGACTTGATCTATTGACAGGATTTCGGCTCTAGATGATTCATTCTTAATAAATTGGGGAAATAAAAAAGATCTCCTTTATTATATTACAGAATTCGTGGAACTTAAGAGAGAAGAAGGGGAATATGTTTCAGACTTCTTGAAGAGATTTAATAAGATGTATAAAAATATTCCCGCTGAAGTTACACACACAGAAACCTCTGCCAAAATTACTTATGCTAATGCTTTCGACCCTGATTTTTTCCTCCTGTTGAGAGAGAGAAGAGTTATCTCCTTGGCTCATATGCAAGATGTTGCCATTGAAGTTGAATCTAATATATTGGTAGTTGATAAGCTTAGGAGTAAGCCTGGTAGAGACAGAAGAAAAGGTAAGTCTGAAGGTTCGACTTCTGGTTGTTTTTTTCCCCCCCTCAAATGGATGAAGTAGCCAAGTTACTAAAGTCTCTTTCTGCTAGAATGGAAAGGGTTGAATTGGAAGGAAAGAAAAGCTATATAAATCCCCAAAATGTCGATAACAGAGGTAACTTTAGGAGACCTACTAATGCCCCTCAGACCATCTAAAGAGATCAGAGAAACAGGGACAGAGATGATCAAAAAATTCAACCTCCTCTCCAAAATAACCTTATCATTGATGAAGAAGGAGAGGAAGAAGAGCTTGACCCTAAAATTCATTGTCTTGGAGACACCTCCTCATTTCCTCACTTAACCCAAGATGCATATGAAGAGGCCCTCATCAGTAATCAACTGAATGAGCTAAGTAAAGGGGAAGAGGCCATCCACACTCCGAACAGGTATAATCTGAGGTCCAAATAGAAGGAAGGGAAATCTGACATCCCTGATTGGCCTACTAGAGAAGAAAAAACCTGCTAAAGATATTGCAGACCAAATCAAGGAACGTAAGGCACAGACANCACCAGTGGTCAAAATTCATGTTCCATAAGTGAGAGAAATTCTAAAGCCCCCCTCCTCTTTCAGCTATGAGCACGAAATACAGAAAATTAGAATCCCTATACCCATTTCAGAGCTGGTCAAGCATGAAGACTTCAAAAGGTGCCTCTCCTAAATGTTGTAGCCCGAGTCTTCTCCTTATTCCATAGACTCCATAAAACTCCAAGACAGGAATCCTGTAGTCATCCTAGGACCTTTGGTAGAAGATAGATATGATTCCTCCCCTCCCTTCTACACTTCATTAAACATCCATGATAAGGTGTTGCATAACTGCTTGATGGATTCAGGGGCATCTCACAACCTTATGCCTAAGATTTTCATGAAAGAACTCAGGTTGGAAGTTACCAAAACCTAACACGACTCCAGGAAGGTGAAGTGCCTTGGGGTTATCAAAGACATGGTTGTGTCTCTGTTCCAACTGCCAATGAAAAGTGCGATCATGGAAATCGTGGTAGTTGACGTTCCCCCTAAGTTCGGGATGCTTATGTCTAGATCTTGGATAAAAATACTAGGGGGAACTTTGCAGATGGACCTCACCTATGCTAGCATTCCGGTGTTTGGGGGAGAGAACAAGAGACTTTACAGGGAAGCATAGTTGGCATACATTATTAGTGATGAATTAAACCCTGCAAACCATCCTATCTTTTCTCTTGACACAGATTTGGGATCTAGTTTGCTGCAACTCACCAACGCTCTTGAATGTCCTATGGAAATAAAAAATAAGCCTATTACTTTTTGTGAAAATTCCCCTACTATCACCTCTGTGTGGAAAATGTTCTTCGATGGAGCCTCTTCTAAGGAAGGTGTTGGCTCTAGAGTGATTCTCATTTTTCCTGCTCAAGAGACTATAGCTCTATCCTACAAGTTAGAATTTGAAGCTACCAATAATGTGGCAGAGTATGAAGCTCTTGTCTTGGGTTTGAGGGACGCAAAGGAAATGGAGATTGAAGAAATATCAATATTTTGGGTTGCTAAGTTAATTGTCAATCAGGTCAAAACAATTTTTCAATCCAAGCACCTGAGGATGATATCGTACATAAATGAAGTCTGGGATCTAGTTGACTGATTTTTCTTAGCTTTCAACATTTCATTTGTTCCAAGAGAAGAAAATGCCGTGGCCGATTCTTTGGTTGTTTTTGCAAGTAATTTATGAATCCCTCTACCACCTAAGCTCAAGTATGATATAGAAGTAAATTAAAGACCCTTTATACCTGACAATGTCAAGCATTGGAAAGTATTTGAGGATGATCTTGAGATCAAAATATTCCTTGAGACCTTCGATGAGTTTTTTTCACTACATATTGATCAAGATTAGGATTATGAAAGTAATCCTCATGCTGATTTTTTCCTGAACAAAATTGTTAATCACCATATTGTTTAGTTGCCTAGCAATCACATTCCAAAGGGACTAGCTTCTTTGGAAAGACTATTTGACAAAAATGATGTGGTAGTGAAAGTCAAAGGATCAGTTGATGATGTTGATGTAACTGAATGCAACATTGGTACAGAAAAAGATTCAAAAATTGTCAAATTGTCCAGCAGCCTGTCAAGAGAAAAAAGGGTTATGTTGGCACAGGGGCAGACCCAGGGTTCAACGCTACAACAACGCACCAACAAAACCCTAACTACCGGCCTTTTCGGCAGCACCTGCGAAGAAGATGAAGTCTCACCCGAGGTAGAGGCAGGGGTGGTTGCAGGACTCAGGTGTCAGCAACCTTAGCTGGGACAAAGATCTATGATTGAAATGCTTGACAAAGCACTTAGCACCAACATTTCATCAATATTTGACCATTATCTATTTCTCAGATAAAACAGAGTGTCACATCATTCATTCATATTTGATGTATCTAAGCACTTATCATAGAGAGGTAGCTTAGATCTAGAATATTCAAGCACTAAGAACATTCACATAGGTCAGATCTAACATCCATATACATCGTTAGAAAAAATCATAAAAAGAACTATATATCTATATCAAAGCACTTAGCAAGTAAAGACATAAACACATCAACACCTCGCACAAAGCATAGTTACACAGCATGTATGTGGCTCACCCCCACCCTTAGGATACGTCCACCAACTCTTCTTCTTTATTATCTTTAGTCAAGCTTCTTACAGGAACATAGCATCAAAATCCTACTCTGCATAGGATAGGAGATCTGTGCGCACCTCACCAGATCCTCCTTCCTCGAGCTAGATTACAGCACTAATCCTTCTTACAATTACTTGCACTCAGCTCTACAAGCTTCACATAGTATGCATAGAGCACTTACAATCCTTCGATCACATAGATCTAGCACTTAACACATTGGCCTAACATCACATAGATGCATATGCCTCTCCTTAAATTTCCTAGACATCTATTTATACTTTACAAAATAGGCCTAAACATGGGTAAACCCATGGGTCGACATCCCCATACCCATTACATAATCCCAAATCCCAAAAAGGACCCAAAAAGGGGCTAAGATTCTACAATCTCTGCTTCGTCTTGCGCTCCACCTTCGATGGGCTGTCGAAGTCCCAAAATAGGTCAAACTTGACCAAGGATCTCCCAAAACTTGGTCAAGGGCCAACAAGTTCAATATGTTGAGATATTGAAGGAGTTTGTTGATGTGTTTCCCAGGACTTATGAAGATCTCAGAACATATGACACAAGCATCATTGAGCATAAGATCCCACTAAAGGAAGAGGCCTATCCATTTAGGCATAAACTCAGACAGATCAACCCTATGTTGCTTCCTATCATGGAGAAAGAGGTAAAAAAGATTTCATATGCCTAGATTATCGTTCCTTTGGGATATTCTGAATGGGTGTCCAACTTGGTCCCAGTAAGAAAGAAGAATGGAAAAATCAAACTTTGTGTTGATTTCAGGAACCTAAACAGAAGCTCCAAAAAAGATAATTACCCATTTCCGAAAATGGAGCACATATTGTAGAGGGTGACAGGTGCATCTAGGATGTCCATGATTGACGGATTTTCTAGATACAATAGATTTTTGTTCTACCTGAAGACAGAGAGAAGACAACATTCACCACTCCATGGGGAACATTCATGTATGCCAAAATTCCCTTTGGATTGATGAACACAAGAGAAACCTTCCAACAAGCCATGGACATCACCTTCATTGCAGAAAAGGATAATTTTGTGTTCATCTATTTGGATGACGTTACAGTTTTCTCCAGGTTTGATACGGAACATTGTCATCATCTGAGAAAGGTATTATTGAAATTCAGAAGGTTCAGTCTCTCCATTAATCCCAAAAATTCATTGTTTTCCATGCAAGAGGAAAAATTGTTGGGGCATATAGTATCAGCTGAGGGGGTCAGGATTGATTCAAGCAGAGTGGGAGCTATCCAAACCTTGTCACTTCCCAGGTCTAAGAAGGAATTTTAGTCCTTCCTAGGAAAAATTATTTTTCTGAGAAGATTTGTTTCAAATTTTGCTGAACTGGTGAAGCATATTACATCCATGCTTAAGAAGGGGAATGAATTGAAATGGATTGTTGAGTCTAGAAATTCTTTCAACCAAATCAAGAAAGCACTGACTGAGGAACCTATGCTTATGAGTCCTGATTATTCCAAAGATTTTATGATTTTCTCCTTTTCTTCACTTGACACCGTAGCAGCTGTTTTGCTGCAAAGGAATGATGAAGGTTTTGAGCAGCCCATTGTCTTGTTCAGCAGGGAATTGAGAGGTGCAGGGATGAAATATGACATCATGGAAAAATAGGCCTATGCCCTGGTTAAGGCCCTCAAATCCTTCAGGGTCTATGTTTTGCATTCAAAGGTCATTGCATGTGTCCCTTTAGTTTCTGTGAAGGCGATCCTCATTCAGCCCAACATGGACAGGAGAAGGAGCAAATGGATTGTTAAAATCCTTGAGTTTGACTTGGAGATAAAACCCACTAAGTTGGTTAAGGGTAAATGTTTAGCCAAATTGCTAACTCAAGATAATTTCAAAGCCTTGGGAGTAAATTTCACCAACGCTTGCTTAGAAAATCAGCAGGGTGAATTTTCTGATACAATTACTCTAGCCTGCCCTCCATTAGCAGAATGTGCTTGGTACAGGGACATCAGTTTGTTTCTACAAAAATTGTAGCCTCCTGATGACATGGAAAAAAGAAAAGTAAGAGCTTTAAATCTCAGATCAATTAAATATTTCCTCATTGATCAAGTTTTATATTGGAAAGATCCTCTAGGGGTGCTAATGAGATGTTTAGACCCGCAAGAAGCCCAAAAAATGATGTTTGAATTTCATGATAGCTTGTGTGGGGGACATCACTTATGGGAAACCACAGCTTACAAGATTCTTAGAGCTAGCTATTTCTGGCCTAGCCTACTCAATGATGTCTTTGAAAATATCAGGGCTTGTTTCAAGTGTCAAAAATTCTTTGGGAAGAAGCAGATCAAATCTTTTCCACTGAAGCATGTGGTATCTTTAGGACCCTTTCAATAGTGAGGCCTAGATTTTATTGGGGAAATTCATCCTACTTCAAATGGTCAGCACAAGTGGATATTGACTGCCATAGATTACTTTACCAAGTGGATAGAAGCTATCCCCACAAGGAGCGCTTCTCACAAGGTAAGCATTGGTTTTCTTGAGGATATTATAGCAAGGTTTGGTTGTCTGAAAAGATTTGTCACTGATAATGATGCATCCTTTAAGGCTGAACCATTGATTCAATTCTGTGAGCAGTTTGGGATTGCATTGATTCACTCAACTCCTTACTACCCCCAAGGGAATGGACTGGAAGAGTCTTCTAACAAGAGACTTATAAATATCATCAAAATATTGTTAGAGGACAATAAGAAAGCATGGGATTCAAAGCTTAAATTTGCTATGTGGGTTGACAAAGTGACAACAAAAATATCTCTTAGGATCTCTCCTTTTCAGCTGGTGTATGTAATTGAGGCCATCTTTCCTTCTCATCTCACCTTGCCAGTGGAAAAATTCTTCCAGGACTACCAAGGTGAACCTGATGACATGGTCAAGAGGATACTGCAGTTGTTAGAAGTGAAGCAGACTAGGGAGCAGATACTGAACAAAGCACATGAACATCAACAAAATATCAAACAGACTTTTGACAGTAAAGTAAGGAAGGAGGATTTCCAGCGGGGAGATCTAGTGCTAAAATGGGATTCAACCAAGCAATACAAAGGCAAGCATGGTAAATTTGATGCCTTGTGGATCGACCCCTTAAAAATCTATGAGATATTCCCTAATAATACTTACAGGTTGAAGAATTTGGAGGGTGAGGAATTTTTTGGTGGCATTGTTAATGGGCACTTTCTAAAAATGTTTTTTGTTTGAAAGTCGTAGTCAGCGTCCCACCATTGTAAATACTATTCCTTTTTATGTTTAATTTGTTTTTAATAAGAGACTCCATAACCTAAAGCAAAGGCACTGGAACTGTGTGTTCTTAGCATCTCGCAGGGAGCATGCCATCCCCTGTGGAGCCAAATTTTATCACATAAACTTGTCAGAGTCTTGTGAATTTTGGGTTTTTGCTTAAGTCTGTAGCTTTTCTTGTCTCTCCTCCTTTTGCAGACCCAATCGTAAGGTTTTTCTTTTCCTTTCAGCTTATAGTTTTTCTCCTTTTTCCTGCCTGAGAGGTGTTGGCCCTAAGCCTTTCTGTTTTCTCTAAGGTCAATCACTTCTCTCTCTTTACCTCTTTCACTGAACCTCTTCTTTTCCCGAGCCCTCAGTCAGTCATCCAAGTATTTGTTTACAGAGACTTCATACATAAGCACAAGCGCAACACTTAGAGAAGTTTGATTTGGACTCAAATCAAGCGAGTGAGCTAGATCATCTTTCAACAGTAGAGATCCATCAGGAATATCAGATCGATGACCATCAGACTATTGAGACCATAAGGTTACATGAAGTTTAACGTCAGACGGAGATCCGAAATCATGAGGTCAATCTTAGCCATCCATTTCAAAAGGACACATGATGCAGGGTTAACATTTCGTTGACTCGTTGAATGGGGTAGTTAAAGGGCATAGTCATGAGGACTCGCGAAACACAAAGTCACGAAACGATCTGGGTCATCCATTTCAGAAGGACAAGTGGCGCAGGATCAACATGGAGAAAGTCGTTTCGGAACAAATAAAGTGAGAAATGTTGATGGCCCGAGGTCCCAAAATGTCGATATTCATCTGGGCCATCTGATGCAAAGGGACACGTGTAACCCGATCTGAGTGACAGTTAATTCATGACTCAAATATTTCATCATGGAACACGGTGCGAACTCACAAAACGCAAAATCTCGAAGTGCCTGGGAATTAGGCCCAATATCACAGCCCAGGGTCGTATGGAAAGCAGGGTCGTAAAGAAAAGTAAGCACCTATTAAGTGGTGGGTGGTTGAATTTGTTTGAGGAACCGATCCTAGCCATCCAATTCAAGGAGAGTCTGATCATCGATCTGGATAGGCCATTTTGCAATATCGAGCATCAAGATTTTTGAGATTGAATGGAGTGAAAACTCTTGAAATGCTAAATCCCAAAATTTCACAAGGGAGCCTCAGGTCATGGACTGAGGTCACATGGAACGATGAAAATGAGTTGTGCAAAATGATGAAGTGCTCGATTTGGTCATAGAGAAATAGTTGTGTGGCCTCGAGGTGCCAGAATTGACTCGAAGGATCCGTGAGCTCGTTTGGGACAATTATCGGTGTCAGGTTTTTCCTGATCCCGAAGAAAGTAGTTAATGGAAATGGGGAAGGTGGTTGAAACCTCATTTCACCCCATAAATGGAAAGTATGGAAAATATGGTCGTGGAGGTAGACTATCATACCAAAGTTCCCTTGTCAATGAATTCTCCTGCAAAGCCCATACTGATTTGAGATCGCATCTGACAGAATAATGCAAGTGCAGACCGGCAAAAGAGATGCAGATGCAAAGCTTTGATTGTAGTAGCCAAGTTACACTCTTGGTGGTAGAAATTTGTTCTGAGTATAAATACTCAGTTTTGATATTTTGTTAAGGTCGATGGTTGAGCTAAGCTCCCGTATTGTAATGTTTTAATGAAACTCTGGTTTTTGGTTATGTAACTTGATATGAGATTTTTTGTTTAATGAAAGCTAGCTTCTACTTCCATCTTACTTGTGTCTGATACTGAATGTTCATGATCGAAGGATTTGAATGAATTGTGGTGATTTTGTTATGATGAATGTTTGATTGTCGTGCAGTTATAGCATTTTCAGTTTCCCAAAACTTCAAATTCAAGAAGATCTTGTTTTCAGAGTTTTTCCTTCGTTGGATGCTAGAAGACCTGATGTCCAGAGTATAAATTTACATCTTCTCCTCAATTTCTTCCTCCTACTCACCATTACTGCAACTTACTAGCTGAATTTTACCAAGACCTCATTTGCTTGCGCATACTGCCTGAGTTTTCTGAGTTAAAATGATACTCTCTCGAGCCTGCCCCATTTTACCTCTTTAAATCCATTAACCATGACATATAAACTGATGGGTACTGGTCTTACCTCTACCGCAATCCAGAGGTGACATCTGGTGCTAACACCATCCAAGAAAAAATAACGTTTGACCCTGTCATAGGTTTTGGTAAACCCAGAGTTCCCAGCTGCGGGTGTAGCATGAAGTTCAGAAAGTACCGTGGATTTAAGTTTTGATTGTTTACTTAAATACAAACAACCTTTGTATCAAAGCTCATCATGGATCCAAGAGTATCCTGGGGGGACTGGAGAATTGGAATGCAATTGTTGTATCATATGAAAACTTTTGGGATCATGTAGCCATTCCTGGCGAACAACTTGGAGCCAATCCGATACAATGAAGGAGGGAGAACAAAGGGATCCTTCATCTTCATATTTTTGGGAAAGTGCATCCGCAACCACATTGTCTTTTCCTTTCTTGTAAATGATCTCATAATCATATACAAAGAGCTTAGTCACCCATTTTTGTTGCTCTGGGGAGGAAATGCATTGTTCTAGAAAATGCTTGAGGATTTGATGATCTGTATTAATGTGGAAGTGTTGCCCCAATAGATAAGGGTGCCACGGATCAATGACATGCAGAATAGACATCATTTCCTTTTCATATATTGATTTGCCCAAATTTCATTCAGACAATTGTTTGCTGGTAAAGGCCAAAGGTTGACCCTCTTGCATAAGGACATCGCCAATTCCTTTCCCTAAAGCATCACATTCCAGGACAAAGGTCTTTGTGAAATCGAGAAGGGCCAGGACTAGAGTGGTGCACATGGCCATATTCAAGGTTTGAAAGGCCTGAGAAACTGTTGGAGTCCAAGTGAAATAATTCTTTTAAGGAGTGCAATGAGAGGTGTCGCAATATTTCCATAATTCTTAACAAATTTGTGATAATAACCTATTAAGCCCATAAATCCATGCAATATTTTGAGAGTCTTTGGGTGAGGCCAGTCTTGCATAGCCTCAATCTTCTTAGAATCCACCCTGACGTCATCCTTGCCAACAAGATGACCCAAGTCCTCGACTTTCAAGGCGCCAAAAGCACATTTAGATTGTTTTAGGAAAATTTTGTGCTGAGAGAGTAGATGGAGAACTCGATCCACATGAGAAAGATGGTATGTCCAAGTTTTTCTATAGCTGAGGATATCATTAAATAAAATTAAGCAAAATGACAGAGAAAAGCACGGAAGACATGGTTCATGAGGCTTTGGAAGGTGAAGGGGGTATTACACAAGCCAAAGGTCATGACCAAAAACTCATAGTGGCCGTCAAGAGTTCTAAAGGTAGTCTTAGGAATGTCTTCCTATTTCATACGGATCTGGTGGTAGCCAGAATGAAGATCAAATTTAGTAAAGAACTAGGCACCACTCAATTCATCGAAGAGGTCATCAATGACAGGAATGGGAAATTTGTCTTTAATGGTGAGTTTGTTGAGGGCGCAGAAGTTAGGACACATGAACCAAGAACATTTTTTCTTCAGGACCATGACCATAGGAGAAGAGTAGGGACTCATACTAGGGTGGATAACACCTGTGTTAAGCAGTTCTTGAACCATTTTCTCAATTTCATTTTTTTGGGAAAAGGGGTGGCGATAGGGATGAATATTGGGAGGAAGGATTCCTGGTACAAGGGGAATAGAATGATCATGAACACCACGGGAAGGAGGGAGTCCTCGAGGAGTTGAAAATATGACTTTATGTTTAGAGAGGATGGATTGGAGGTTTGGAAGCACAGAGGGTGTCTTAGTTGCTTGTATGGCATGGAGTTTCGAAATAATGCCAGAATGGCCTTTTTTGAGCAGCTTTTCCATGCGATGGGAACTAATGATCTCAAGTGAACCAACGACGATGCCTTGGAACTTATATTGTCGTCCCTCCTGGTCAAATTGCATGGTTAATTCCTTAAAATCCATGAGAATGGGACCAAAGGTCCTTATCCAGTCTGCACCCAACACAATGTCACAACCGCCCATGTCAATAGAAAACATATGATATTTCAGGTGGTAGTCACCAATTTGGAGACGCACATTTTCACAACGCCCTCCACATTTCATGGATTCGTCATTAGCAATCATGATTTGGAAATTATTGAATACATGGATATAGCAATGGGTTTCTTGGGAAATGCGACGATGAATAAAATTATGGGTGCTTCCACTATCAACAAGAATGATGACCTTCCTATGTTTGATGTAACCAATTAGCTTGAGGGTTTGGGGGGCAGAGAAGCCAGTGAGAGAATTTAGGGAAATGATCGGTTCTACTTCCCGAGGGTCTGAGGGAGGGGTTATGTCAGTGGGTTTAGGTGACTCAAACAAAAAGGGAGTTTCAACATCCTCTTTTGAAATATCCTTCGAGATGGACATAAAAATCTTTTGTTCCTTACACTTGTGGCTCGAAAATTATTTGTCATCACAATTATAACAAAGGCCTTTGAGTTGGCATTCAGCCATTTCAGCCCTGGTCAATTTTTAGATCTTTAGTGGAGCTGAAGGAGTAGTGGGATTTATTGGTTTAGTGCGAGGAATAAAGGGTGGTTTCCAGTTTTGAGAAGAGACAACATGTTGTGCTTCCTTAGATATTTTAGTAGCCTCCACCCAACTCTGAGGCCGAGCCATGAGGACATGGGCATGAATCTCATCCTTGAGGCCAATGATAAAACATTCTCGGAAAAAAGCATTAGACATGCCCTCTGTACAAAAATCCAATCACTCAAAAGAAGCTATAAAGTCTTCCATTGTTCCAGATTGTTTCAAATTTGTCAAATGAACTAAATGGTTGGTGTTAGTTTCAAAGTGTTCAAAAATATCTGCCACAAATTGTGTCCAAGCAATATACCCTTGATGGTAAGTTTTTCTCCATTGCCACCATTGCCAACGTTCTTGATCTAGATGGAGAACACCATACCGCAGTTTGGCCAAATCATCTATAATGTCGTACAAAGAGAAATAATGTTCCCTTTGAGTTACCCAACCAATGGGATTTGAGCCATCAAATTTGGTCACATCCACTCGTGGAAGGCGTGTCACGCTAAAAGTGATGGGACTAAAAATTATGGGAATGAGAGGAAGTTTCAGCATCGGTATGCAAAGGTCGGTCAAATAAAGGGGAATCTATAGGGATATGCAGCTTGGTACAGATCATCGAAACAACATATTCAAGTTGGGTAGTCATGTCTTGTTTGAGGTCTTCTTTGAGTTCGGTGATTGATGCGGCGATGGAGGAGTGAATGTTTTGATCGATGGTGGAAATATTGACACTGAGTTGTCTCACTTCTTGTTGGGTCTTTGTGAAATTAGATTGCAAGGTATTGAAGTGAGCTTCCAAGTCTTGGCTATGGGTATCGTCCATGATGACGAGGGAACCAAAAAGGGGCAGGTGGGGTAAAACATTTTTCTGAAAAATGATAGGTATGAATGTGATAAGGGATAAGAGATAAATCCAATGGAATAGGTCTCAAATAATGGTGCAATTTTTTTTACTTTTTTTTACACCTGCGGAGTTATACTCCGATCTGAAGATTACTACAGTGATGAAATTCCCAAATGCTTAACCATGAATAAATGTGTAGTGATTTGGCAACTCGAACATAGCTGCACAACAATAGATCTTATCTATTTTATGTTTTGTTTTCGTCCCCAAGGGTTAGGTATTCAAGGGTTCTACAAAAAAGGGTTTTCCTTGTGCTATAACTCTCTAATATACGTGCGGGGTCCAATAGTAGTAGTCGGCCCAATATCTCAGGGCACCAACTAAGGAGGCTAGTCTGTGCCCTTAGTCATACTACCTGACTACCAAGGTACTAGAGAGTATCTTCCCGAGTGTTGTTCTCGGTGACACTATAGTAGTCAGGCGGCCGATCGGTTTATCTAAAGAGGGCTTTAGAAAATCTAGGTTGATCCATATACAGGTTTTGTCTGATGCACTACCACTCGAAGGGGTACCAACATGGGTTACAAGGGTGGCCAAAAAATGTGTGCTTAAGAACCACTTGTATTTCCTGCGTGTATGAATCCCTCAACCATGGGTTTATGCGCTTAACGACAAATATTTGTAGCTTAAAGACATTGGAATAGGTCTCTACCCTGATGTTGGCCCTTGACCAAGTTTTGAGGATCCTTGGTCATTTTTGACCATTTTGGGACTTCGACAGGTTGTTGAAGGCGGAGCGCAAGATGAAGCGGAGATCGCGGGATCTCAACCCCTTTTTAGGTATTTTTGGGTTTTGGGGGCTTATGTAACGGGTATGGAAATGTCAACCCATGGGGTTACCCATGTTTAGGCCTGATTTTGTAATGTATAAATATGTATCTAGGCCATGTAAGAAGAGGCTAGTGTGTTAAGTGCTAAGTAGTAAATGGAATGGCTTTGTGCATACTGTGTGAGACTTGCAGAGCTAAGTGCAAGTGACCGTAAGAGACTGTGTGTAGGCTTTGTGTTGTACTCTATCTTGGAGAAGGAGGATCTAGCGAAGAGTGCGCAGATCTCCTGTCCCCTGCGAATTTGATCTTGAGGCTCTGTGCATGTAAGAGGATTGGAAGAAGCTAATAAAGAAGACGAAGAGTTGGTGGAGGTAGCCCCAGGGTGGGGGTGAACCACGTATATCCTGTGTTGTGAATGCTTCTTTCTTTTGGTTGTTCTTTTGTTTATGTGATTCAATGCTTAGTGTGATGTTAGATGATATATGAATCTAATATGATAGCTTAGTGTTGAATGATGTGAATGAATGCTAGATCTAATCTCTATTTTTATGCTTAGTGCTTGGATCTATTGAATCTGTATGAATATTGTGTCGGTCTGTTGATTAGGGTTTAACTGCGCTGTAGAATAAATTGGGTATTGATGAAATATAACTATTAAGTGTTCTTTTAAGGTGTTACAGTCACAGATCTGTGTCCCAGCTAAGGTTGCAKACACTGGAGTCCTGCAACCACCCCTGCCTCTACCTCAAGTGAGACTTCATCTKCTTCGCAAGTGTTTCTGAAAGGGTCGGTAGTTAGGGTTTTCTTGGTGCWTTGTTGTAGTGTTGAACCCCRGGTCTTCCCCTGTGCCAAAAAATGGTTCCATTGCCGGGACCTGAAACTGTGATTGATGGGAACTGAGAAATAAGCTTTGTGCGAAGATTTGACCTGAAACTGTGAAATCTCTGTGTGTAGATCTGTTTCCCTAGTGTGCAATATTCTACTGGATCCATGAATATCTGTGCTAAGAAAATAAGTTTGATCTGAAGAAAAAAGGTAAGATATTGAAGCTTTGTGGTCCAATAAAGGTAAGGATATTCAAAAGTTTTAGATCTGGAAGCTTTGTGCTATGATGAAAGTAAGATTAGTGGAAATTTTTGTTTCAAGAGTATGGATCTAGGTATGTTTGATAAATTTTGTCCTAGACTGAAAACTAGGGCATAGCTAGAAGAAAAGAGGTTTTATATGAGTAGATCTGATAGAAATAATGAAAGATATGTTATACCTATGCATAGAAAGAATGTTTGGACTAACAATTGGATGTAGGATCCTGGAAAGAAAAAATTGCAAGTTAGCTACTATGATTCTAGTGTGCAGTACAGGAAGGGATGGGGATCATTTAAAAGAAAGAGAGGATTAACTCTTTGTTACATTTGCAGAAGACCGGGACATATTGCTAAGGAATTCCCTAGTAGAAGACCTAGTTGTCTTTGTTGTAAAGTTGTGGATCATGAAGTTCTGGATTGCCCTGGAATGATTGCTAATGTCGAAAGAATGAATATTAGCCAAGAAGACCCTGAGGAAGTTCAAGACACTAAGACCATGGCAGAACCCCAGAAAGAATCAGAGACTGTATTGCTGCAAATGAAAGAAACCCTGAATGACCACCGAAATATCAACTTATCAGAGATCTTCAAAGAAAAAGAGTGCATAGAAGCAAGAATAGGAGACTTTGACACTGATTGTGTTCTGGATGAAGAGACACGGGTGAATATTATGATAGAAAGAACTTGGGAAAACTTAGTAAATCCTACTATGATTCCTTCATTATGGGGAATAGGATTATTTAGAGGGAAGTTGATAACCCTGTGTGGGAAGATCACCCAGATATCTATGAGGGCTCATGGAACTTCGACAGAGGAAGAATTTAAAGTTGTTAAATTTATTGAGAACAATGCCCCATTTGCTATATTATTAGGAAAAACTTGGATTGAGAGGGATCAAGCCAAAAGAAAAGAAGAATAAGTCTTAGAGCAAAAGAAGAAAGAATTGAAAGATTTCATGACTAGGAAGATCGCACACGTGATTGCAAAACAGGAGAACAGATCGAAGCTATTTAAAACCAGAGACTTGGATGTTGACATTGGAAGAACACAATAAGACTCACAGAGGAATGAAGGATCTACCCCAGAAGAAGTATTTCCCTTTAATCCTAGGAAAGAATCTCAACAGTGTGAAGTTACTATGCCAAGAGGAGATAAGAATCAGAATGGAAAGAGGAATACTGAGACGAAGCTCACTGGAAAGAAGGCTAGAAAACTAAGCAAGAAGAGATCAAAGATCGAAAAGTTATAGAAGGTTCCATAGGGAACTTCGTAGAAGGAAAATTTATAAAACTGGCACTTCGTCGAGATATCACAACAGCGTCACATGACACTTCCCCATGGAGAAGAAATATAGTCGTTGGGAACAGTATAATCATTAGACTGATATCCCGAGCGGGTAGAAAGGCACTTATGGTCAGAAAGCTCGCCATCAGACCGTTGGGACCGTGCCGTAACGGACAAAACTAAGTTAATGAAGGATTCTCACCCGTTGGAGAGATTTGTTTCCTAGTTATCTACTTATTTCATTGAACCTTGCACTGAGAACACTTTTTCCAACCGTGATTATCTAAGCTCACAGATTAGTTGATTTCGCACAGTGATCATCAAGCTATTGCTATCCATCCCATTGCATTGAGTATTTATTCTTCAAACCCAAGATAGGCAACCACAAGCGTGTATGTCTGAAGAACTTAGTGCAGACGAAGAGTCTTTGAAGGAGTTACTCATCGACCTCATGACTAAAAGAGTAATGTCTAAGGGTATACAAGCGTCATCGACGAGAGGAGTGAAATCCTCTTCGTCAACTGCTCACAGATATGGACCATCTTGACCAGCAACAGAAAAGAGAACCAAGCACAAAGACAACCTAGCAAATGCGAAGAAAATACTGAACATATTACCCGATTGCATCCCGCCTCTAGCCAGCGCGGTGATTCGTGATAGTGTACCAAGAGATTTTTAGTACACCATGGTTATTGCATACCTCCCGAGGGGGATACACGTAGTTCGAGCGCAGCAAGACAAGATCGCAATGTTGAAGTTCAACGACTTCAACTTAGGGGACCGCAAGAACCATAATACGCTCACCCCGTGAAAATACTTGACCAGTATGAAGGGGAAGAACCCGAAAATAATCCCCCAGCCATGGACGATGAACCTCGCGTAGTCCACCCTGTTGAATGTAATGAAAATCCCACACTTTGGAAGGCACCAGGAAGTTAATGCCTGTGTCAAGCTCCTACTTTCATGTTACCATGGTGGCTACTTATGGCTAGACTTCCATATCACAGTCCATCCGATGTTGATCCATAGGATCACTGGATTGAGTATACAAGGACCCGACCCATAGGATTTCTATCTAGGGAAAGCCACAAATCATGCATTATCACAAAAGATCAAGGATATATATGGCGATGTGGAGAAGGGGACGCGAGGCTACAAGGTAGCTTCCATCTAGAATGGAGCAGTGCACCTAGCATGCCAATTAATCACAAGAAAGTTATTAAGGAAGAACAGACCCACGCAGGTCACAAGATTTGTCATTGACCTCGCAGGGAAATGTGTGGAAGGTGTATAGATGAACTAGGTAAAGTACCTAGTTAATCAACTAGAATTAGACTGTCGTGAAGAAAAGGATCAGGGCTACGAGTTCCACTTTAGTTGGCTCCTGATCCTCATTGCGTTTGTTACTTGGGAGATGCCGGAAGGTGCGACCTTCCTGGACATTGAGCCATTAGAGCCGCTTGTTGTGAAGTTCACCACGCTCTGGTACTCGAGCAATATGGGAAAACAATGGTAGTCGAACGATGTCTTTCACACATACTACTTCCAGTTTAAGAGGACTATCAAAGTTGAACCTCACATGACGTTGAACACCCTATAGCACTTCTGACCCCTTATGAAGTTCCGCGCAAATCGGCACTTCATCTATATTACTACATGAGAAGACGAACATGAGGAGGAGATTTATTCATACTACAAGCTCACAGAAGAGGACCTCGAGGAGATAACTAAGGAATGGTCAGTCAACTTCCTTATCCCCACCAACCCTGCAAAGATGTTTGATCCTGAACTTGAAAGCCAGGAGTCCACTCACATAGAACATGACACACCCGAAACCAGCAGAAGGAAGAAGACCGAAGAAGTCCAAGACTTAAGCAGTGCCTCAAAAAAGACTGCTTCAATATCACCTAGCCGAGGAGGTGATGACGAGGCAGAATAGATCAATGGAAAATAATATGAGCAGAATAAAGGCGAAGTAACACCGCCTAGAGATGAGGCTGATCCCTTGAAGAAGATCAAATGAGAATAAAGGCCCTTTCCATGGAATGCAAGAAACTAAGTGATCACAATGCCCAAACTTATGAGAGACTCATTGAGAACCCAGAGATGAAGGCATTGGAGTTGCATCTCCAAGAGGTGAAGCAGCAAGAAGAAATAGTACAGGTGCAGTTGAAGCCCCTGTCAGCCATTGAGAGGATGAAGCAATCCCAAGAACAGTGCAGTGCTCAACAACAGGTCCACACCATTCAAAGCAGAGTCGTGGAAGTAACTCATAGGATCCAACCTATACAGGACGATTCTTTCCATCTATTCATAGAGATCGAAGGCCAAGGAGCAGAACTGGAGCAAGTCGTCACTGCAATCGAACAACGCTTAGAGTGACCTATCAATGAAGCTGTTATCCATGATTTTGTTGAGAAAGAGGCCATGGCACAACAACAATTCGAAGAAGCTCGAGCCAAGCTCAAGGATTTTCAAGCAGAGCTACCTAGATCAGAGTGACTCGGGACGAGTCACGGGTGAGTGTTTGGGGCTTCTTGGCCCTTGACCAAGTTTTGAGGATTCTTGGTATTTTTTACCATTTTGGCACTTCGACAAGCTGTCGAAGGAAAAGCACAAGACGAAGTGGAGATATCAGGATCTCAACCCCTTTTTAGGGATTTTTGGGTTTTGGGCTTATGTAACGAGTATTGGGATGTTGGCCCATGGGTTTACCCATGTTTAGACCTATTTTGTAAAGTATAAATAGATGTTTAGGTGATGTAGGAGGTGGTGTATGTGTGTATGGGAGGTAGGCATCTGTGTGATGTTGTGCTAAGTTCTAAAGCACTAAGTGTGAATTGTAAATACTCCATGCATATTCGGTTCGGACTTTCAGAGCTAAGTGCAAATCATTTGTTGTGCTTTGTGCACAGACTGTGGAAGGCTTTGTGTTGTAAATCAAGGAAGGAGGATCTAGTGAGGTGCGCAGATCTCCTGTCCTCTATGGAAGTTGATCTTGAGTCTCTGTGCATGTAAGAGGATTGAAAGAAGCTAATAAATAAGATGAAGAGTTGGTGGGCGTAGCCCCAGGGTGGGGGTGAACCACGTATATCCTGTGTTGTGAATGCTTTGTGCTTATAGTTGCTTTCTTGTTTATATGATTAAATGCTTGGTGCGTTGTTAGATGATGAATGAATCTGATATGATAGCTTAGTGCAGAACAATGTGAATGGATGCTAGGTATGATCTCTATTTGTATGCTTACTGCATGGATCTATTGAATCTGTCTGAATACTGCATCGATCTGCTTTAGGGTTTAGTTACGATGTGAACTAAGATGAATATTAATGAACTGTAATAACTAAGTGTTCTGTTAAGGTGTTACAATCACATATCTATGTCCCAGATAAGGTTGCAGACACTGGAGTCCTGCAACCACCCCTGCCTCTACCTTAGGTGAGACTTCATCTGCTTCACAGGTGTTGTCGAAAGGGTCGGTAGTTAGGTTTTTGTTGGTGCATTCTTGTAGCGTTGAACCCCCGTTCTTCTCCTGTCGTCACTGCAGCTGAATAATGCCTAGAGGGACCTTTCAACGAAGCAGTCATCCAAGAGTTTGTTGAATAGGAGGTTGTGGCACAACAACAAGTCGAAGAAGCTCGAGGCTTTTGAAGAAAAGCTACCCAGATCAGAGTGACTCGGTATGAGTCATAGGTGAGTGTTGGGGGCATGTTGGCCTTTGACCAAGTTTTGAGGATCCTTGGTCATTTTCGACCATTTTGGGACTTCGACAGGCTGTCAAAGGTGGAGTGCAAGATGAACCAGAGATCGTGGGATCTCAGCCCCATTTTAGGGATTTTTGGGTTTTGGGGGCTTATGTAACGGGTATGGGAATGTCATCCCATGGGGTTACCCATGTTTAGGCCCGATTTTGTAATGTATAAATAAGTAGCTAGGCAATGTAAGAAGAGGTCAGTGTGTTAAGTTCTAAGTGCTAAGTAGTAACTGTAATGGCTTTGTGCATACTGTGTGAGACTTGCAGAGCTAAGTGTAAGTGACCGTAAGAGACTGTGTGTAGGCTTGGTGCTGTAATCTAGCTTGGAGAAGGAGGATCTAGCGAAGAGTGTGCAGATCTCCTGTCCACTGCGAAGTTGATATTGAGGCTCTGTGCATGTAAGAGGATTGGAAGAAGCTAATAAAGAAGATGAAGAGTTGGTGGACGTAGCCCCAGGGTGGGGGTGAACCACATACATCTTATGTTGTGAATGCTTCGTGATTTTGGTTGTTCTTTTGTTTATGTGATTCAATTATTAGTGCGATGTTATATGATAGATGAATCTAATATGATATCTTAGTGTTGAATGATATGAATGAATGCTAGATCTAATATTTATTTGTATTCTTAGTGCTTGGATCTATTGAATCTGTATGAATAATGTGTCGGTCTGTTGATTAGGGTTTAACTGCGTTGTAGAATAAACTGGGTATTGATGACATATAACTGCTAAGTGTTCTTTTAAGGTGTTACAGTCACAGATCTGTATCCCAGCTAAGGTTGTAGACACTGGAGTCCTACAACCACCCCTGCCTCTACCTCGGGTGAGACTTCATCTTCTTCGTAGGTGTTACCAAAAGGGTTGGTAGTTATGGTTTTGTTGGTGCACTTTTGTAGCGTTGAACCCCGGGTTTGCCCCTGTGCCAACACCTGAAAAAAAATTAACCCACAATTTTTTGTCGAGGAAAGTGCTCCGATACCACTTGTAATATTCCAGATATAAAAATTATGCAGAACATAAATAAAATGCTAGAAATGGAATATAAACAACAATATAACCAGAACAACACCACAATAACACTGGAATGATATCAAAATAACACCAGAGAGAGCACTTTGATTCTGAGAGCAATGTTCATGGGACTCTTCGAGGGGGAAACCTCCATTCGAGCAAAGCTCTATTACAATAATATCCAAGCTAGGGTTCTCATACCCTTGACTCCTCTTTATACTAAATATGTCTATCAAAAGAACTATCTAGAGGAAGATCCTTCTAGAAGCGGAAGCTTCGATTAGGTCTTCTTACATTCGACGTATTCTACCTTATTGCAAGGCCTTATTAATATTGACCTTTATTACATCCGAATATATTGTTCTACATACGTGAGGGGTTAGGTCCCTATCACCTTCCGAATCGAGGAAGAAAYTTGATGATAGAAGTGAGAAATGCATTTTTGTTGGCTACAATGAGACATCTAAAGCCTACAKACTCTACAATCCAATTTCACAGAAACTAATTCYCAACAGAGATGTCAAATGTTTTGAAAATTAGTTCTGGAGTGAGTCTGGAAATCAGCCTATGGACAGTCAAAATCCATTGCTGCCACTTCCTGAACACACAAACAATTCATGATAGCAAACACATCAGCCTGCTCATCCAAGATTGTAGGTACAAGGACAACCTGAAAGTCCTCAGGACAACTCTACTTCAAGGAGAGATTCATCCTCTGAACTGCAAAATCAAAGATCTCGAAGCTTGAGAGAAATCCATCAGCAGTTGGATGATATTGATCAGCACAATATTTTTTCATTAATGTCATGTCAACCTAAATCTTTTAAGGAGGAAACTAAAGAGCCACATTGGGTTCAAGCCATGAACCAAGAGATTGACTCCATTGAGAAGAACAAGACATGGGATCTTGTTGATCTTCCCAGACACAAGAAAAGTATTGGTGTCAAGTGGGTTCACAAAACTAAATTCAATGAAAAGGGACAGATTGAAAAACACAAGGAAAGACTTGTTGCCAAAGTATTCTCACAACAACCAAGTATTGATTATGGTGAAACTTTTGCTCAAGTAGCAAGGTTGGACATTGTAAGGACTCTCTTAGACATAACAACTCAACACACATGGAAAGTATAGCATATGGATGTCAAGTCAGCTTTCCTGAATGGTTTCTTAGAAGAAGAGGTTTATGTGGATCAACCACCTGGATTTGAAGTCAAAGAGAAGCCAACCAAAGTGTATCGGTTGAAGAAATCCTTGTATGGCTTAAAGCAAGCTCCAAGAGCATGGAACAATAGAATTGATACTTACCTAATCAAGAGTGGTTTCAGCAGAAGCCAAAATGAGCCAAATCTTTACACCAAAACTGATCAGCACAGTAAAATTATGATTGTATGTTTATATATTGATGACATGATATATACTAGAAATCTTGAGTTAACCAGTTTTAAACATGCCATGAAATATGAGTTTGAGATGACAAATCTTGGCATAATGAAATATTTTTTGGGGATTGAGGTTGACCAATCAACCAAAGGCATTTTTTTCTGTCAACAAAAGTATGCAGTAGACATCATCAAAATATTTTGCATGGAAGTCTGCAATCTAGCAGAAACTCCTATACCCCTAGGCACAAAATTGAGCAAGAAAGATGAAGGCCCTACATTGGATTCTACCCTCTACAAAAGTTTATTAGGCAGTTTGTTGTGTCTTACAGCAACTAGGCCTGATATTATGTATCAATCCAGCTTTGTTTACAAGTTCATGGAATAACCCAAAAATTCTCACTGGAATATGGTGAAAAGTATTCTGAGATATGTTGCAGGCACTCTCAATTTTGGCTTATGGTACACTCAGTATAATGATAATCATCTCTCTGGTTACACAGACAGTGATTTTTCAGGAAGCCTAGATGATAGGAAAAGCACCTCGGGACATGCTTTTCACCTAGGCACGAACCTGATTTCAGGGGCATCAAAGAAGAAACCCATTGTATCAATATCTTCTACAGACGTAGAGTATGTCGTTTCTACCTCAGCTTCCTTTCACGCTGTGTGGTTGAGAATAATATTGAATGATATATCACATACAGAAAAAGAGCTAACTCATATCTTCTGTGCCAACACCTCAACAATTGCTCTATCCAAAAATCATGTTTTTCACAAGAAGAGCAGGCATATTGACACTCCTTTTCACTTCATACGTGAGCTAGTCAATAATGGTGACATATCACTTCAATTCTATGGCTCTCGAGATCAGCTCTCAAATATTTTTACAAAGCCACTAGGAAAATCCATTTTTTTATTTTCAAAGACAACACTTGGGCATTATAAGTGTTGATATTTGTAATTGTTGAGTTTAAGGGGGAGTGTTAAATATATCTGTAACCTCAACAATATGTGACTGTACACTGCCAGCTGTCTTGGCCAGCTATACGATTGTTTCTTGATTTTCTTGATTTGTTGAAGCTTATTTAGCTCAGCTCTTTCCTTTAATGAATAGTGCTATGCTCATTCATGTTTTCAATTTCGTCTTCTTTGTATTATCTTCTTTGTTTCTCATTTTGTCATTATACACTACTACAAAAAAACAGACAAATACACTACTCTACTCTTCACATATTCTTTAGCACTCCCGTGAGGGAGTTATGCCAATCCATATGGCATACACTACTACAAAAAATACACAAATACACTACTCTACTCTCCAAGTATTCTTGAGTACTCCCAGGAGGGAGTTATGCCGAGTCCTTCTCTAATACCATATTAAAACATGAGAGTAGAGTACATAATATTTGAACTCATTTTACAATACATTTGGACTTTATTATATAGAGTGCATAGGTTGTTATCAGATCTAACTTATTCCAAATATAGAAGGATAGGTTGAGAGAATATATCAACAACACACCAAAAAAGAATCTCACAAATCCAACTCTCAAACAACCTCCTAATAATAAGATCACACAACTCACGTAGAGATTGACTCTACTTCTCAATACATTAGAAAGCATATTAGATAAGTAGGAAGTATATATTCCAACAAATCTCACTATAAAGCATGTGGAACTACAATGTTCGAACCAAAATTTGTTCCTCTTTGATCTCTCCAACATTTATGTATTTCATGGTTCATTGGAAGATCAAGTGACTCAAGAATCAGTTATGGAAAACTCACTCTCTACCAAGGGATATTTTGCCCCTGTCCATTATCTTTCCAAATGCAAAACAACCCAAGAAATAGTTATAGTGCCCCTCTTACGCATTAGGTTCCCTTTGTTAAGGAAAAAATATTTTTGACCTCCATTTTTCCATCTAGTGACCTATGGTTAGTCACCCTATACAGGTGGTGCCATTTGTTGTTTCCACCTCACATGCCAGTAAGACATTGTTCTTCTTTAGCTTAATGGTCTCATCATTTCTTCTATATAGAGGGGGCAATGTCTTGGGTGAAAATTATCCACCATGCACACTAACCAATGATTGGTAGTGTACCTTCATTTCATGTCTAATTAAAACCACACTATCAACCATCCAACTCAGAGGATGAAGAGAGCACACTACCAATGATTGGTAGTGTGCCTAGTGAATATCACTTGCCGATGTCTTGTGTTTTACTCTGTGTGGCTCTTCCCTTGTGTTTTTTCTTTGCATAAAACTTAGTCTTTGTAAAGTGTGACGATATGCCCCTTAGAGTCCTCTCTTTCCTCTACATGCACACAATAATGTGTTCCTTAACCTTGTGGATTGTTAAACTTATTCTTGGCACAGACCGTGGAGGTAAAATTTCTGTCCTACCTCTCCACAAAATCTTCATGCATTTGGCCTCTGCATAGCCTTTGTAGAGCATAGCATGCTCTTTTCCTTTTTCCCTTCTTCTACATGATCATCAATGCCCCATGCAAACCTTCGTGTGACTTTAATTTGGTCATTTTCCCATCTTTTTCCCTTGCTTTTTGCACAATGTGAAGCAACAACTCAACATGGTTTTTGTCCATACCTCCATGCAACTGAAAATTATGTGTATCATTGCATTGACAACTTCTTTCAAATGAATTTGTGGGCTGCATGAATTAGGATTTAATAAATCATGAAAAATAGGGCTTAAGCATCAAATTTCACAAGTGTTGTCCATCACAAAATAATTGAAAAAATAACCTCTACCATGCCAAATCTTCTAGGATCCAATTTGTATTAAAAACTCTTGGGGAAAATTTCCTCCAATGAAGGACCTATACATTATATCAAAATTCCTCTTGGATTTCGAGAAAAATTTTAGTTGGATAACACAATAATGTGATGGCGAAGTAACTTGATAAATCAACAACCACACTCTCTTTTTGATGGAAATTCTACTCCAAATCCTATAAGATTTTTTCCATAAGCCATAGATCCCCCAGATTGATGGGAACTAGAACCATGAATCTTTGTCCCTAAGGTTTTGACCCATTTTAAGATGACCAATATTATTGAAATGTAAAAAAATAAAATAATGGAGTAAGGCTTTACCTTCCCAAAATAGAATTGTTGAAAAAGTTGAGTTTGCACAATTATTAACTTACTCCAAATGTACTATATATAAATATTGAGTATATATACCATTATATGTTATATATCAATGTATGATCAACTAAGGATTGTGGAGATACACTATTCTATCAAAACTTATATATAACACCATTAAAAGTGAAGCATTTATATAGAGAATACACTATCCTATCAAAACTTATATGTAGCACCATTAAATGTGAAGCCTACAT
>SNQJ01S0024060.1:40598-78286 GCA_010110895.2 Picea sitchensis
TTGATGGAAAATAACCCAAGGATAGAGGTGAAAGGGTTTGAATTATTCGAAATTATTGGTGGAGATTTTCAAAGGGCTCTTACACTCTCTATTATCAAGGTTGGATTTAGGCAAATTAGAATATGGCCACCAAATTATGATGCTCTTACCAATGATATGACTTGCAACGAAGCTTTTGGTATACTCAGTGAGGAAGATGCAAACATTGTGGTGAACATGTTGAACCTCTCTCAAGGACATTTCCATACATTAGGTGGAAATGATAAACATGCCAACGCTACTTAAGAAGATGATGGTTTTGTTCAATAGGTTATGGAAGTTGTTGCATCACACTAACCATGTACCGACTCTACAAATTCTAATCAAAATAACATAATTGAATTGAATATGATTGAAGGTTAATAAATAATGGGAACCAACAATGAGCAATTTCCATTCCCAAGTCAAGTAACCTGGCCCAAGTTGTTAGTGGAATCCATGATGAATACGAATCAAAATATCGTTACCATCGCCAATGAAGAAAGCCTTAATATGCCTTTATTGCCAACGAATATCAACAACAATGAAGTTGTCCATTATTTTGTGGGTTTTGGAAGTGATGAATAGCCAAATGGATAAGCTAACGAAGAAGAAGTGTTGCTTACAAATGATCCCCATAATTATCCAAATACCATTACATTACTCCCATATTTCCTAAATTTTCTAGTGGAGAGAGTGACAAAGAAATCAGGGACATGATCCAAAGAATTTATTCAATGAAGCAAGAGTTCTCGGTTACTAACTTTAGAGGATTACATCATACCCTTAGATTAGGAAGGACAAAAGGAAAAGGAGATATTGGAATTGAAACAAAAAAACAAGGATCTTGCAAATGAGAAGAAGTTTGCAAGGATTGTTAAAAATGAACATCAAAAGCGAGAAAATATTCAATGATAAAAGGAAAGGCGAGCAAAAAAGCAGGAAAATTAACTAGCAAGGAGCTATAGAAACTTCAAAAGGAGAAAGAGAGGAGGGAGCAGCTTAACAAGACCATAAACAAGCTTGAAAGGAAGAGGAGGATGACCAATTCAAAGGATTAATCATGGAGAATAAGTGGGTTTTCCAAGATCTAATAAACATTTATATCTCTAACTATCATTCCATTGTAACACCTTCCCATTCCCTTCCTACTAGTCTATGGGTTGTTCCAGTATGTTATTTTACAACCCCTCTAATTCTTTTGGGGGTATTGAGCACAATTCAAAACTATAAATTCCCCATGCCACCTTGGATTCAGGCAACAAAAAAACATCAAGAAAATGTGAGAAAACCAACCTACTTGGATCAAGCAACTACATGAAACTCGACATACTCATGCAATGAATATACTCATCCTCCTAACTAATTAAGAGTTTAATGTTCAACCTAGCCATATGCAATGTGGATTTTGTTCCAAAGGATTATTTTTGTGTGTCTAGTTTTCCCTTTTTTATTATTCTAAGTCTTTTTTAGTATGTCTATGGGTCATTCTTTCTTTTTTCCATAGAAAAAAAATGCATATTTTATTCCAAATTAGAATTAAATTCCCACCGTAAAGGTGCACTTGACACATCACAAAATAAAGAGGAAATATGGCTTCCACATTCTCAACCCTCATGTATTGTTCACTATCACTTATAGTCACTACTCTCATCATCACAATATCAAAATTTTCAAAATTTATTTCTAGGCTCAAAAGTTTAATAGTCTCTAAAGGTTATATGTTACAATCTTCCATGAGAAATGTTATTGAGTACTGTTCTCAAAAGCAAGATACCCTATTATCATTATCTAAATAATACATGGAAATAGAATAAATTGAGAACTCATCCTTGACTAAATCAACGTTCCTTCAGAGAACTCCAACATATGAACATGACCATGTACCAATTGTAGACCTTCCTTAAATAATGCATTGATAAAAGTGTTCAGTTCTTTGTACACATGGGAGAATTTGATGTGTGAAAATAGCTTGGAGTTTTCCTTGAGTTGACTTGCCAAAGTTTGTAGTGCTAAATTTTGTTTATAAGTTTTTTGTTCAACCATTTTATGACTAGCTTAGAATCACCATAAATATGAATCTGTAGAATACCTTGATCTAGTGCCAACTTCATAAGAGCTCTAATGGCCATCAACCTTTCATAATTGTTCATGTCAAGACCCACATTAACTTTAATGTTGATATGATGATTATGATCTTCAAAGTACAATATGCCTCCAATATCGTTGATTTGATATTGGCCTTAGCAAGCCCAATCAAAGAAGCCCTAAGGGTAAGATTTGTCAAGTAATAGTTCACCCACATGTATAAGAGTAGACACAGATGGATTCACCTTACACAATTGGAAAATAACATGGATTTGGGAGAAACCCTCAAATGTCTACATTTGTCTATTTTCAAAGATGATAGAATTATGTGGCAACCATATTCCCGAAGTTGTAACGAAAGGAACAAATCTAAAAAATTTAAGTTCTTTCTTCTGGAAATAAATTTTCAAGCATAAATAAATTGGATTATTTCACCACAAATTTTGTGCACCCAAAAAACAATTAATATCACTCCAAATTTGATTTGCAAAGGGACAGTGCAGAAAAACTTGTTCACCTAATTCATCACTCTTCATACACAATACACATAGTCTAAGACCTTGTCAACATATTTTATACAAAAAGTCCTAGGTTGATTTTTTCCCTTAAAGCTAGCCACATAAACATATTTGTTTTTTTAGGAGTTTCAACCTGCCAACTTTTGGTCCACCGTCGATCCTTTTCCAAATTTTCAGATTCTACCAAAGTACTATAGCCTTCTTTGGCTCTATAAATCCCTGAAGCCTTGCTTTTAGCCCATACTAATTCATCAAAATCATCTTCCAATCTAGTATAGCTTCTCTCCAGTTCACCCACACAACCATTCCAAGGAACAAAAAAATCACCTTCTAATCCTAGCATCGCGGTTAACTTCCAACCTTGTTTCCAAATATCGGTGGTCTTGGGATTTGCAATTTGATTGTGTGAAAACACACCAAATTCCTATTGATAGAGGATTAGTGCTTGAGGAATAAAAATATAAGTGCCTTAGCACATAATTGAATCCACTCACTTCCTAAGCCGAGTGCCCTTTCCAACCTTCCAATCCATAAAAGAACCAATGAGAGGGAATGCACCTACCAATGCCTTCCACTAGTTGGAGACATTTTTTATATTTTTCCTCGGACTTCTGATCTAGTTCATTAGTGAAGCTAATGAATATATATTTTTGAATGATCATCCCTCTCCATAAAAAAACTTAGGATATTAGGTTCCAAATAGTTTTTACAGCTAGTGACTTACCAAAATAAAGAACATTCTATAATCCCCAGCCGCCATCTTCTCTAGGCTTTGTTATAGACTAGCACTTTGTTGGATGATATCCCACATTTTCCTTCTTCCCTCTCCATAAGAAATAAAAACACAACCTCCTGATTCTCTCCACAATTCCCTTGAGGATGTGTGCTAGAATATGTCAATGAACAAGAATCACCTCCAATACATACTTCACTAAGGTTAGTTTGCCACCCCTTGAGAGCCACCTATTACACCACGACTCAATTCTATTTTCAATCTTATGGAGTAACCAAGCCAAATCATTTTTTCAATAGACATTTTGGTTGAGAGTAAACCTTAGGTATTCCATGCCATCTTGTAACTCCATATTAATAGATGGACATTCTCCTCACTCAAGGCATTAAAGTAAATAACATACTTCAAGAAATTTATCAACATGCACGTGGCCTTGCAATAAATTTGTAAAATATCTTGAAGTTTCCTACCTTTTTCCCTCTAAACCATTTGAAAAAGAAATTAAATCATCCATAAAAAGGAAATGTGTGTGGAATTCATTTCCTTCGACCTGAACCCCTAGAAGTGATCTGCCTTCTAGCGTTCATGATGGACTTGGTTAATCCTTCTACCACCGACAAGAATAAATAAGGGGATAAGGGCCAACCTTGTTCCCTCTCGAGATTTTGAAGACATGCAATGAAAACCCATTTATAAGAAGTGAAAATAAAATGGATGGCACACATCCATAATCCAATTCAACACTACAAGACAAAACCCCACATGTATCAACAACATCCTCAGATATAACCAATAGGTCCAATCATAGGATTTGGACAAGTCTAGTTTGATCGTCATATCTAGATTATGATTGATTATGATAAAATGAAATCACTCCTAAGTAGACCCTATGGCCTTGTGGATCTTCCTAGCTTCCAAAAATCCAAATTTATCTAACGATATTACCTTGGAGAGAACTATTTTTAATCTCATAGATGAAATAATTTTATAGGAGTAGTTGCACGAAACAATAGGCCTGAATTAATCATATGACTCAGGCTTACCTATTTTGGGTATTAGAGAAATAAATGAAGTATTGAAAGACCCTAATACCTTACTTGAAAATCTTACTTCTTTGACAACCCTAAGAAGGTATGTACCCAATAAGTCAAAAAACCCTAACAAGAACTCAATGGTCTAACCATTCAGGAGAGGGCTCTTATCTCTTTGAAATGATGTTAAATATAACATCAACTCATATTTTCTTATTTTTGCCACTTTTACAATTTATACAATGTTTTCTACCACATGTTTGATATAAATATAACTAAAATGTTGAATGCTTAAATCTAGTAGGTCCTTATAGCTTCTAACAACCTCTCCTTCACCATTTTTTATTTCCTATATGGTATTGTTGTTTTTCCTATAGTTTGCAAACTTGTGAAAAAATTGAGTATTCGCATCTCTCGATCCAACCATGTGATCATGCTCTTCATTCTCCAATCTGCTTCATGTTCATGCAACCATTTAGTCTTTCTAGATTCAAGTTATTTGACTCGAAATAATTCCTCATTATTAAAAACCCCTCTTACATTGTCACTACACAAACTTTTAATTTCTTCATTTGTTTCTTTGCATAATATATCTCTAACCTTTCATTTCTCCATAGTCCATGCCGCCACTTTACCTTTGACATAATTTAAAGCATCAACAAATTGTTCACTAGTACATTTTGACAAGGATTCTTCATAGTATTTCCAATTGGATTTTACAACAACCAAAAAAGTTTCCTCTTGAAGCGATATTGAATTAAATTTGAAATGAGAAGATAGCTTACCATTCCTATGTTCCAACTAGATAAAATAAAACTATGGTCTGAAATACCTTCATCCACTATCCATTATCTATATGTGTTTGCGTTTTGAAGCATAGTATTTGAAACAAGAAATATGTCAAGGAATTTTGAAATCCCATCATATCCACAACAATTATTCCTCCAAGTCGATCTTATTGAGATCGGTTCAACATCAACCATCCTTACCCTCTCAATTTGCTGTATAAAGTAATATGCTAGTTTATCAACTCTTACAACTACACCCCATACTTCTCTTCTACTTGTAGTAAAATTCAAATCACCCCCAACTACTAGTATTCCTTCCCCCACAATAGGTAAAGAAAATATTCTATCCCAAAAATGTGTTTTCCTTCATATGGCACGTACACATTTAACATAGTGATGGGCATGCCCAAGCTATTATTGTGAAAATTTATGCACAAACATAAAAATGTAGCAAATAATTTGTTAAACATATGTTTGTCCTCCAAGCTGCAATCAAGCCCCCCGAGAGCCCTTAATCAAGATAAGAAAAATCCCAATATTTCAAGTACTTCTTAAGTCCATTGGTAAACACATACCGCCTCCCCATAGTTTCTCAAAGAAGTATTATGTCTGGTTTTTTTATTTCCACCAATATTGACAAGGCCAAAATTTTTGCTTGATTGTCTTGTCCTCTAATGTTCAGAGAACAAATGATAATATTAAGCCACCCTTAAGGGGCTGACCTCTAAGTTCCCTGGTGATCAACCTTTGTTTCCCTTGTTGGGTTTTCATTACCACCTTCACCTTAGCATGATGTAGAAATGGTTTTATTTCCACTGTGCAGGGATTATCTCCTTTAATGGATCAATCCCCAGACGCCTCAAGGATTTCCCACCTAGCTCCCCCCCCCACCGATATTTGGATCTAAGATCATATCAATATGATCATTTTGTCTCTTCAATATTTGTTTCTCATCCTAAGTCTTAATGCCCAACCCCCTAGGTGTTATTCAAAGAAAGAGTTATGTATGAGGTGTTCGAGGAAAAAATTTCACAACACCCCCCTGAACATTATGGAATGAAAGGTCTTTTTTTTCCCCACTTTCCCCCCCTTGCCTCGCCAATCAAGATTTTCCACCACCTTGGTTGGAAGTTGCCAACGTTCATGTGATAAAACATTTGTGCTAGTAATAATTTTCTCATTAAGATTTGAATACTTACCACTTGAAATAGGATTGGTGACGACTCACTAAGTCCGAACTCTGAGGAAGTTCCTCTTCGACCTTTAACACATCCATTGCTAGACAAGAATCAATATCATCTTTTAGTCATGCTTTCGACTGAGAGTCATTTTCAGAGTCACATTACACAACCTCAACAATGAGAATTTCCTTACCTTAAGATTCAATCACATTCAACATGTCTTGTGACCCCATATTTTTACCCACCTCATTACCAATGTTCAAAGCCATAGACATTGATCTTTCTCCTTAAATCTTCTCATCCTTCTTACCCACTTCAATAAGATTGTGATTTGTATTTGTTCTGGATTTCTTTTTCCAAACTTGGAGAAAAGACCTTACATAGTCAACAACAAGGTGGCCATAATCATGACATCTACTACATCTAGAGGGGATATCATTGTAGTCTAGAACATGAGAATGAACCATGTCACCTGCAACTATGTCAAGGATTTCTACCAACTTCGATATGATGTCAATATCAACCAACAATTTTGCCGCAGACCGGTGGACATTGGCTTTCTAAGAGGGATCTACCATGATGGTTTTTCCAAGAATATTACCCAAATCCCTTATAAATTCATCCAACCATGATTCAATGGGTAATCCTAGAAGTTTAACCCAAATGGGTATTTTATTTCAACTCGTGAACAAGGATCAAAACATGGATTTCATGGTTTTAGGGACAAATAGGAGTTTCCCTAACACCATTTCCCAATGAGAGTAGTATAATCATCCTTTGAGAAATGAAAATTGAAGCTTATCCATCCACTAAACAACATATAACCTAATATCAGAAACCAATGTGTTTGGATCCAAGTGTTTAGGGTTTCCACTCTTATATACCTCATTGTAAACTTGCCAACTAAATATTTCCCTATGAAATCCATAAAGCATTGCACCTTCACATCCTACCCCACCACCATCCTAATCCCCTATATGTTTCTTTTAACAATCATCTTTGACATTTTTGTGGTTAACCCCACCTTCACCTATGCCTTCATGCACGGTAGCCCTTCTCCCTCCTGGATGGAAATCTCCTTCAAATTTGTATCCATTGAAGTCTAGTTTGCATACCATACTTTTTTGTTTTAGATAGGATATCAAAGGACCTAACCTTCGTTGGCTTAAAAAAATATTGAGCAATTGAACCATTAACCCTATCCCCAATACCCTTACTTGATACAACTTTGAAAATTGATCCCTTCTTAGTTTCACCATCATGCCTCTAACCATTGAAACTTGAGACACCAGTGCATGATTCTCCTTTTCTGGCGTGGCTCTACTCAACATTTGTTTCATTGTTAGAGATCACATCTACCTCAAGTTTATTCCCATATGATTCCCTTTTACCTACACCTTCTTCATAAGCCAAAGTTTGTAAATATTTCACCACAAAACCTCCCACATCCTCATTACCACCACAACTATGAGATGATTAATGTGCCTTCCCAATATAATTTAACTCTTGAGTACTTAAAGGTATTGATCCCTTCTATTCAATCCTCAAAGTAGTCCACCTATTGGACATCATCATCATCCATTGTGAACCAATTCTAACTTCAACTCATTTGGGACAATCTATAAGGGCATTGTCCCGATTTATTCATGGATTCTACTTTTCTCTCAATTTGGGGCCTTGTATATAGATACCTTTAATCCAAATGGAAATATGGTTGTCTATATTTAATCCAAATGGAAATATGGTTGTCTATATCTCAAAAATGCAATTTAGATTTCAATTCAATGCCACATTTCAATCCAATGCACAAATCAAATTTCACATTTTAATCAAATGCACATTAACAATAACAATCTCTATGCATAGTAAAGGTAAACACAATTGCAATTATGGTATGGGATAAAGGAAATCCTATGATGAATGCAATCAAAGTAAGCAAGTGAGTTTAGGGAACTTTGAATGATTCTTCTCCCATGTAAAGGATAGAGTTAAAATATCAAACATACTATTTGTGAAGCTATAAATAACTTGATTTAACCCAAGGGGTTAGCTCAATCAATTGTTGTCAACGTTGTTGAGAATTTATCTAGTTTCATGCCACCATGTGCTTGGTCTGAATCCCCCCAAGTTAGGTGCACTAATATATGCTAGTAGGTTTATTAAGGATCCCTCAGATACTTATGTCACCATCGGATCATGCATATCTCTTGTGCTTCAGTGCAACAATGTCTTGAGACACCATCACTACTATCATATCCTTTATTATCCTCTGTGGTTATTTGCATGTCCCAACATGGTATCAGAGTTGATGTTTTTGTGATCTTGGGTTCACATGGAATGGTAATAAGGTTGAGGTATTGGTTAAGCCATTATGGATTTATCTGTAATAACCCCCCAAAAAATTAATACATATAATAAACATCTAAAATCATTGTGTCACCATCGGATCATGTAGATCTCTTGTGCTTCAGTGCAACAATTTCTCGAGACACCATCACTACTATCATATCCTCTATTCTCCTCTGTGATTATTTGCATGTCCCAACATGGTATCAAAGTCGATGTTGTTGTGATCTTGGGTTCACATGGAATGGGAATAAGGTTGAGGTATTGGTGAAGCCATTATGGATTTTTCCATGACCAAACCTATTTATAGATGATCCCTCATAGCATTCTGTCATGATCGGATCATGCAGATATCTTGTGCTTCAATGCAACAATGTCTCGAGACACCATCACTACTATCATATCCTCTATTCTCCTCTGTGGTTATTTTCATGTCCCAACATGGTATCAGAGTCGATGTTTTTATGATCTTGGGTTCACGTGGAATGGGAATAAGGTTGAGGTATTGGTGAAGCCATTATGGATTTATCTGTAATAACCCCCCAAAAAATTAATACATATACTAAACATCTAAAATCATCAAACTGTTGGAAATTTGAGCATAACTTCTTGAATTTTTTGGGCATATTTTGTTTGTACAAATAAAGTATCATTCATAGCCTTGGTGTGTTTTTAAAATTGAAGAATGGTTATTCATAATCCACTATGTGAAATTGTTATCCAATTTCAACACATATCATTAATAGCACTATAACGCATATTTAAAACTTGTCTTGGCACTATAATTGAGTTTGGGTATCAAACACGTTGTAAGTTAAACTAAAAAGAAAGAATATGTACAGTTGATTATGAAAATATGCCCTTAACCTACCAGTGATGAATTTGAGTTCTGATTTTGACTCATTTATCAGGTTTCTACATTCTTGGCATTATTAATTGTTCGAGTTAGGCATTTTTCACCATTGCAATCATCAATTTTAGTATTCTTGTTTTTTTCTTCACACCTTGCAATTAAGGCTTGATTTCCGTTTTTTTCATGATTTCAATACAACGTGACAAACTCTCTTTTGATGTTTAAAATTTCACTAAATCTCATCATTGATTAGCAAGGTCTCCATAGTGTTAACATGGACAAATAGTAAGTGCCAACACCAAATAACGTTCAGTTTGTGGAAACTTAAACTAATGGTGTCTCACATATGGAAAGAAACAAGAATTGCACAATAATTTCCAAACAAGTAGATACATATGTCATAAATCATATTGCAATGGTCAGGTTTAATAATAGATTTTCGAGCTTACTTTTGTGATTAAAACATTGTTTTCTCCTTTACTCTCATCACTCTCATTAAAGATCTTTGCATTTTATGTTGCCTTGTGCCCATCAACATCATTTACATCTGCCCCTTTTCCTCAAAGGAAATTATTAATGATGAATCCATTTGGTGTTCCAGGTAGTCCTAAAACTGATATTACATGTACAAGAAAGACTCTTAAGGTTCTAATAGAAGATAGATTCATTTTCTAGATATGGAGTCCAACATGAATTGAACAAATGTAAGGTTGAATAATTCGAATTTTAAAGTGTAAGCATCAAATTTATTCCTACTTGATTATTGCTAATTTTGTTTCTTGCTACATTGTATTGTCAAGGGGAAAATCTATCTAATCTTATGCTCTCAAATGAATACAATGAAGCAAAGTACACAAGGAAGTTCAACGACAAGTTGTCACTAGCATCCTATTGCTAAAGTCCATGCTAATCACTTCCCATTTACATTCAGGAATGGGAAAAGGTTTCAACAAGCCTACTAGATGTTTATGTTCTTCTTTCACCCATTGAAATTCTAAGCATCTTCCATTATAGTCAGAAATTTCATTTTTCATTCCAGACCAAAAGTATTATTTTCTTATTGCAGTAATCATTTTTCGATAACATGGATGTCATGAGTAAGGTTTCTTGTGCATTTCATCCAAGATAAGTATTTTTAACTCCTTTGCATCAAGGATGTACAATCTATTCCTATAGATCATCAATCCTTCTTTAGTTATTTGATAGCCATCAAATTTTTGGTTTGGTGGATTTTGTTGTAGGCCTTCCTTTACTTGTAAAAAATACTCATCCTTACCCAAATCCTCTTTTATCTTGGCTTCAAATCAAATTTGCAAGTGTCGATAGCTGCCAAATGTATATCCTGCATACTTCTGCTAAGTTCATCTGCTACCTTGTTCTCTTTGCGCTTTATGTGTCTGATTTCAAAATCATACTCATTGATGAATGTTAATTGTTGGTGCTATCATGTGCGGGTTGTAAGACCCTAGGTTCAATTCATCTATAACCAACAAAACCCACCAGACACCGGCCCTTTCGACATCACCTTCTTGCACAGATGATGTCTCACTCGAGGTATCTATTGGGACTACGAGAACCAGGCTTCTGCAGTATTGAGGGAATGGGAGGAAATCGTTCAGTTCATTCTTCCTTGTTACATTGTGTTGGAATAATGATTCATTTATCATATTCTAGATGTAATTGTTTTTAGTATTATTGTTATTTGTTATGTCTAGAAAGTATAATTAAGGTGAGGAAATATATTTGAGAGATTCATGGAGTGATTATTGGAGAGATTGTTGAGAGATTGTAGGAGAAGATGATCTCCCTTAACATCTTCTCTCATTGTATAAATTTATTCTTTGGTAATGAGAAAGGTTGACCTGAGTGTTCATTGTTGTTGTATTATTTGCTCCATTATTTGTTGGTGTATTTCTTCATTTGGTATCATAGAGGAAGAATCATGTGGTTATTGAAGAGTGTAGAAAATATGAATATTATCTATGAAAACAATGTATGGGAAAAGACTTGCACTTTATCTAATGCTAAGGAGAAGGTGAGGTTATGCCGTGACAAGATCCACTATCAAGGATATTACACCGTGGGATAGAGCGAGATATTATGATGGTGGTGAAATCTGAGGGGAATTTCGGTAAAGGTAAGAACTTGATGTATTTTTGTGGTGAAGGAATTTCTGGTTTTGTTGAATAGAATCGAAGAAATGAGGAAACATTTAAAAATAAATCGCATGAATTTCAGTATAGTAGTATAAGTGCAGGAGGTATTGATGTTGTGAGAGAAAGATTATACATCCAAATTCACTAAGAATGCAACGATTCCCATTAAGGTTGTGTTGGATATGGGGATTATGAATAGAGAGATGTATATGTCTTATTTCCTGTAGCAAGTGCAGGATTTGGTAGAGGAGACGCATCGTACCCAAATTTGGTGGTCACAAACTTTGTATAAAAGAGTAGGGCCCTGTAAAAGGAAAGAAGAATATACCTCCAAGCTAGTTGAGAACCACATGTTATTCCTCAAACAATTAAACAAAAGACTGATCCAAGAGAATACCAAAGAGCTAGACACTAAGTACGAGGAGAAATCTGGCACAAATTTGGGAAGGATGGTATGGCAGATCTAAATTTTTATTGTTGTTGAATTCTACTAATGAAGGCATAGTCATTCAAAGATACATGAGGACAAGCTGAGACACGATCATGTATGAGCCGAGACACAAAGCCTAGATGTGGAGCGAGGATTTTGGCATGATGTGTTGATTTCGCCTCGCGCGTTGCCTCTGCTATAGCCGTTGATTTGTGTGTAGAGCAAACGCGGATTGTCGTGGCCATTCTTCATTGTCATTGTTGATGTTGCATATTCATTTAGAACATAATCCTTGATTATTATTACTTTCAAAGTGTAAAAGGCAATGTTTGTAATTTTTTATTCATTTGGTGGCCAACAAAGAGAATTAGTGCGCTATGTTTATGAGAGAATAAATGTATTTTTTGTTAGTGAAGGGAGATATAAGAAGTGTTGATTGTAATATTTTGGAAGAATTGAGCTTTTATCTCTTCATTGTACTCAAATATTAATAAAAGAATTATTTTTCGGTGGTGGTTGAGTCTCGATTTTTTGGTACATTGGTTGTCGTCCCGGGCGAAGTGGGACACTTTGTGTTGCTTTTGCGTATTCTCTTTTATTCTCTCTCTCATTCTTATTTATTCTTCATGGTGACAAGCAATATTTTGTTGCCTAAACTTGTTGGCACAAATTATTTCTATTGGAGCAAACACATGCAACCTATATTCATCACTAAATATTTATGGTAGCTTGTAATTGATGGATATACTATGCCTTCTGCTGATGAATTGAAAACATTTAGTGATGATGACAAGAAATATTTAAAGGAGATTATTAAGAAAGATAATGAAGAACTTTCACTTATAGAGAGTGCAGTTGAAGAATCTATATTTACAAGAATTAATGTTGCAGAATCATCTAAGCAAGCTTGGGATATTTTAAAGAATACATATGAAGGTGCAGTTGTAGCTAAATTGCAAACACTAAGGAGAAATTTTGAAAATGCCAACATGAAAAGTAATGAATCTATTCATGATTGCATCACAAAGATGCAAGATCTTGTTAATCAGATGAGTTCCTTAGGTGAAGATGTTCCAGAAAGGAGACTAATTGAGAAGATTTTAAGAAGTGTTTTGCCCAAGTTTTAGATGGTCACCAATAGTATTATGGTTTCTAAATATTTAAATACAATGAAGATTGATGAATTAAGTGGATTTTTGCTTACTGTTGAAGAAAATCAACCGACTAGAGAAGTGGAGCATGCTTTTTCTACAAGGAATAGAGGAAGAGGAAGAGGTAGAAATCAATATCATAATCATAATTATAATAGAAATCCACAAAAATCACATAATTATCAAGGAAATGCATTTAGAGGAAGAGGAAGAAGCCCAAGTCTGTTTAGAGGATGTTCAAATCAATTCAGAGGGTGAAGCAATGACGATTTTCGTGGAAGAGGAAGAGAAAGAGAAGGATCTCAAGAATGACAAGGTCCACAGTGTCATTATTGTCATAAATATGGTAATCTTGAAAGAAATTGTTCTGCAAAAATGAGATATATGGAAAACAAAGGTGCTAATACAATTGTAGAAGAAAACAGGAATGCAAAGTTATTCATATCAAGTTTCATGGCACCTAATGAAGAAAGTGAAGCATGATATATTGATTCGGGATGTTCAACTCATACGACATCTCAAGAGGATTTGTTTACTAGAATTAATGACAACTATTCTAGTAAAGTTGTATTTGGTGATGATAGAGCTTCAGAAGTTAAAGGGAAAGGCAAAATTACAATTTCAACATTTCATGGAAAGAAGAAATTTATTGATGACACATTGTTGACACTAGCATTGAAGAAGAACCTACTTTTTGTAGAACAGATGATGGAGCAGAACTATAAGTTAGTATTTGATAACAAGGAATGTTTAATCATGGATAAGTTGAATCATAATGCAGTTGTGGCAAAAGGAGAAATGACTAAAGATAGAATTTTCAAGCTTTCTTTTGATTCAAGTAAATCACAAAATTTGAATGCAACAAAAGAGATGAACACAAATATTTGGCATTTAAGAATGGGACATTTGAATTTTCAAAGTTTGGTGTTGCTTCGAAAGCAGAATATGGTGAATGGTCCTCCTTATATCAAGAATTATGATGAAGTGTGTGAAGGATGTATTTTTGGGAAACAACACATGAAAAGTTTCTCAAATAGAACTTGGATGGTTAGTGAACATCTAGTGTTGGTGCATTCATATTTGTGTGGTCCAATGGAGACAATGTCTTTTGGAAAGGCTCGTTATTTTCTCACTTTCATTGATGATTTTTCAAGGAAGACTTGGGTGTATTTTTTGCAGAAGAAATCTGAAGTGTTTTCTCATTTTCTTGAGTTCAAGGCATTGGTTGAAAAGCAAAGTAGTTTCAAGATTCTCACCCTAAGAACAAATAATGGGGGAGAATACATGTCAAATGAATTCTTGAATTATTGTAGGAATAATGGTATAAAGCGTGAGTTTACCAATTTCTACTCTACTCAACATAATGGAGTGGCGGAGAGGAAAAACAGGAAAAACAGAACCATAGTTGAGATGGCTAGGAGCATGTTAAATGCTAAGTCACTTGGTAATGAATTTTGGGTTGAAGCAATACACACATCAATATACATTCTTAATGGATGTCCTACAAAGGCAATGCTGAATTTGACTCCCAAAGAAGCATGGTCAGGACATAAACCAAGTGTTGCGCATATGAAATTTTTTGGTCGTATTGCATATGCACAGGTTCCGAAGGAAAAGAGAAGAAAATTGGATGATAAAAGTGTGAAGAGTATTATCATTGGTTACAATATTGAAACAAGAAGTTACAAGTTGTTTGATTCTCAAGCAAAGAAAGTAATAATAAGCAGAGATGTTGTATTTGATGAGCAAGGAATTTATCAGTCAGAACTTGTACAGTTGAAATTAAAAGAAGACACAGTTACTATTGATGGTGAGTCACATTCCAAGCCAGTAAAGGAAGATGAATTTAAGAATAAACCTAAGTGGTTTGAAAGAAGTCATTCTAAAAGCAACATGTTAGATATAAATTTTGAAAGAAGGATTACCAGATTCCAAAGTAATATTGTGAATTATGCACTTATGACACAGGTAATGAAGATGGATGAACCTCAAACTTATGTAGAAGCATCAAGAAAGAAAGAATGTAATGAATCTATGGAAGCAGAGTTGAATGCTTTGGTGAGAAATGATACATGGTATTTGGTGAACTTACCAAAAGGTAAAGAGGTGATTGGTACTAAATGGGTTTATAAAACTAAGTATAAATCAGATGCCACAATTGATAAGTATAAGGCTCATTTAGTTGCAAAAGGTTATGCACAGAGAGAAGGCATTGACTATACTGAGACATTTGCCCCAGTGGCAAAGATGGATACAATCAGGATGGTTCTTGCATTAGCTACTCAATATAAATGGACAATTTTTCAAATGGATGTTAAGTCAGCTTTCTTGAATGGTTATGTGGATGACCAAGGGCTTGGTATTCAAGAATTGATAAATACTTATGGGATCATGGCTTAATCAAAAGTTATCTGAGCCCAATATTTATATTCTTCAGTCAATTCAGGATATTTTGATTGTTGCACTTTATGTTGATGATTTGATCTACACAGGGAACAATGTTGAGTTATTTCAAAAGTTCAAGTCACACATGATTGTTGAGTTTGAGATGACAGATCTTGGAGAGTTACATTATTTCTTGGGAATTGAAGTTTGGCAGAAAAAAGATAATATTTTGATGTCACAAGGCAAGTATACTTTGGATATTTTGAAGAAGTTCAGAATGATGAGTTGCAAGCTAGCAACAACTCCTTTGGAAGTTGGGTTGAAGTTATACGAACATGATAACTCCAAATCAGTTGATATTACTTTGTATTGTCAATTGGTTGAAAGTTTGATCTACTTAACTACAACTCGACCGGATATATCTTTTGCAGTCGGTATGGTATCTAGATTCATGTCAAACCCCAAGGAAATACATTGGAAAGCAACTAAGAGGATTTTGAGATATCTACATGGTACAATTGGTTATGGTTTGATATACAGATCTACAGAATATTTCAGAATGTTGAGTTATTTCAAAAGTTTAAGTCACACATGATTGTTGAGTTTGAGATGACAGATCTTGGAGAGTTACATTATTTCTTGGGAATTGAAGTTTGGCAGAAAAAAGATAATATTTTGATGTCACAAGGCAAGTATACTTTGGATATTTTGAAGAAGTTCAGAATGATGAGTTATGGGTCATAGATTAATGACTTACACTACGCAGTTAATCCCAAAAAATAATATCTAATATCTTGCACTGCGGAAGCCCCTATATTTCAGGCTTATTGGTTATATAGATTCAGATTGGGCATGTTGCATGGATGATAGGAAATCAACAAATCCAGTGTTTCATAAGAAGACTAAGCATATTGATATCCAATATCATTTTGTTCAAGATTTGGTTCAGCAAGGTGTGGTCGAGATCAGTTATTGCAAAATAGAAGAACAAGTAGCTGATATTTTCACCAAAGCACTATCAAAAGAAAAGTTCTGCAAATTCAAAGATGATCTTGGAATATTTCCAAATGATAATTATGGGGGGGAAATGTTGGAATAATGATTCATTTATCATATTCTAGATGTAATTGTTATTGTTATTGTTATTTGTTATGTCTAGAGAGTATAATTAAGGTGAGGAAATATATTTGAGAGATTCATGGAGTGATTATTGGAGAGATTGTAGGAGAAGATGATTTCCCATAACATCTTCTCTCATTGTATAAATTCATGCTTTGGTAATGAGAAAGGTTGAGCTGAGTGTTCATTGTTATTGTATTATTTGCTCCATTATTTGTTGGTGCATTTCTTCACATTGTACGTGTACCTCTTTTTTTATTTAGTATTAGCTTACTTATGATTAAGGTTCTTGTAATTAGCATATTCCAAATTACTGCATAGGTTTGTTACTGTCCCAATCATGAACATTGCACCAAATTTAAGCCTAAGACAAATCTACTCTATGATGCATGCAAACAAAATTCATAAGAAAACATAGAAAGATAAACAACACATGATTCTATAACATCTCTTTAACATTCCTTTATTCATTCTTCCCATCCACCGATTGCTACATTCAAGAACTTTGGAACTTAATATCGACCAAAACAGAATAAGACAGAATATAACATAACAAGACCTAACATAGCATAACTGAACCGAACCCCTATTATCCCAACCTGTTACATATTTATACAGAAATCTAGGGTAAAAACCCTAATCTATTCATACCAAAAATACCCCATTACAATGCATGGCCAACTCAGTTAACTGGTTGTTCGACGACTTTCTTCTACTTTTCAATCTGCATGCTACTTTTTTATTGTTTTTCTATTTTTGGAATGTCGGGTTGTCATCATTTTGCCATGCTTTATTCTCTTGATTTATCCTTATGTCTGTGCATTGTCTTCCTTCTACACACTGTCCTCCTGGATGCGCCTCAGTTGAGATCTCTCTATCTCTCCTTCTTCTTCCGCGCACTTTTCCTTTACTTAGGATTTTCCCCCAAAATTGTATCAATACTACAAAACTGTTTTCGAAGTTGCCTGTCCAACAATCCCCCAACACTCACCAATGGCTCATCCTGAGCCACTCATGCTTGTTTCCTGCTCTTCCATGTCGAAAGGAAGTTTCGAGAGGTTGCCTTTGCTACCTCCACCTCTTTGATGATCGTGGCCTCTGTTGTTGATATCTCCTCTGCGCCTTGCGTGGTCAAGTTTGTATGTATGTCCTCTACTTCAATCATTGCTTGCTTGACCTTACCCTTCACCGTGGACAGTTCTCCAATTACCCTCACTGCCTATTCTTGAAGTGGTCATAGTCTTTGTTGAAGGATCTTTTTCTAATCCCTCATTCTATCCACTTCTACTTGTGCTTGTCGTTGAGCCAAAATGGTTGACATACGCTCTACTAGTGGCAGTGTAGACACCTTTTCTGCTTCATGTTGTGAATGTTCTTGCACTTCTCTTAGCTTGGCCTCTATGGCTTTCATCTCCAGGTCTTCTATCAATTCTATCCACACCTGCGCATTCTCCTCACAAAGGATGGCAACCACAATAGTTGCACACATTAAGAAGATAGAGGGTGAATGCACAAAAATTTGTGAGGAGAATGCGCAGGTGTGGATAGAATTGATAGAAGACTCGGAGATGAAGGCCATAGAGACCAAGCTAAGAGAAGTGCAAGAACATTCACAACATGAAGCAGAAAAGGTGGCTACACTGCCACTAGTAGAGCGTATGTCAACCATTTTGGCTCAACGACAAGCACAGGTAGAAGTGGAGAGAATGAGGGATTAGAAAAAGATCCTTCAACAAAGACTATGACCACTTCAAGAATAGGCAGTGAGGGTAATTGGAGAACTGTCCACGGTGAAGGGTAAGGTCAAGCAAGCAATGATTGAAGTAGAGGACATACATACAAATTTGACCGCGCAGGGCGCAGAGGAGATATCAACAACAAAGGCCACGATCATCAAAGATGGTGTTCCTGGCATGCTCCTTAATTTTAATTTATGTGTCTTCTCCCTAAATACATTAATGACCTCATCGATCGTCTGCACTTTTTCCTCCATAGTAGCTTATACTACTAGGGGAACTTTTGGAAGTGCCTTATATAACTTTTGGATTCTTGCTTGGGTTTTTTGCGCTATCCCTTCAGCCTTGTCCTTTTCCTTTAATGTTTTCTTGGCTCTCTCCTCAGCCTCGACTTTATTTTTCAGAACCTCTTCTGCTCTGCCTCCAAATTCCTTATTTTGTTGAAGTGTTGTGTCATATTGCTTCTGTAATTGGGCTCTTTTTTCCCTTGTCCCACAAACAAGGGGGTCTCATACACTAAATTTGGTGTGTTGGCTTGGTCGTGACCTTAAAAATAGATTATTATTATTATTATTATTTACCTGCTCATGTAACTTTCCCATTGGAAACTCCAACACATACGTCTCAATCCATAAGGTTCTATACCCTATTGTTAGTTGTGTCAGGGCAAAAAAATACAAACGGTGTGCAAAAAATGCACTTCTTCAAGTTCAACGAAATATGACACTGCATGCACCGATCCAACATAAGCCTAAGAACTTCTATATGATCCTTCAATAGACTGAACACCATCCAATCATCCAAGTAAAATTCTAGGAATTTATGGATGAACTCCTTGAATGTTGCAACCACTACCCTGGAAAACACCACAGGGGCATTATTCAATCCAAATGGCATAATTGTATATTGATAACTCCCCAATTCCATCGCAAAAGTGGTATTTTGTCGATCCTCCGACACAATTCTTATCTGATGGTACCCCAATAATCCATCTATGAAAGAGAAAGTTTATTGGCCTCCTATGTTTTTCAGTACCTCATCTGTGAATGGTGTTGGAAATAGGTCATGTAAACATGCGTCATTCATCTTCCTTAGATCTATGCAGATCCTAATTCCTCTTGTCTTCTTGTCATATACCACCATTGGAATGATCCACTTAGATTCTTCCACCGATTTGACGATTCATGCATCCAACAACCTGTTTATTTCATCCTTCACTTTCTCCTTGTACCTCAGATTTATCCTGTAAGGCCTTTGGCGCACTGGCTTAGCTCCTGGTTTCAGTGGGATTGTCATCTCGCCTAAGTCCTATGCTATTCCCTTCATAGCTGAAAATTTCGTTGGAAATAGGTCTCAATATTCTCGTAGTAAATCTACAATCTTCTCAACTGTCTCATCATTCCAATAATCTACTATCTACGCAAAATTGGGATTCTTTGTCATCCCAATGTTTACCTTCCACGTCTTTATAGGTTGTGTATAAGTAGCGGATTCAAGCTTTGGACCTTCTATGGATCGTTCTCCTTCTGTCTCAGGTACTTGTACATTCCTACTATCCTTTTCATCATACTCTTCCTTAGCTACGTTATAACACTCCAGTAGCTCACGGACAATCATCTTGGCTATGTGTGCACTGCATATTGGTACCACCTCCATCATCTCTTCTTCTGAGAAGATATTCGTTCGAATAGCCTGTAGCATTGCATCTACTGATGGAGATTCATGTTCAAATGTAAACGTGACTTTGAACGTCTGAACCGGTTCTTCCCATCTTGTTGTCTCCCTGCACATTTCCAATTCCAAATACCAGTTCTTCAAAATTGTGTCCAGTGCGTGTATAAATATGTGTGTCCACTTTGTTTCCAGTGCTAAACTCCATAAATCCCTACATTGTTCGACATGACCCACTGGGTCTCTCTCCCCTCTATACTTCTGCGCAATTTTTTCTTCCTCAGTGCCAAACCTTATTTGCATTAGTCTTTTTCACTATGACCAATCTTTCATTCTCTCTCTGTGTGCATCCCACCATCTCGTTGGAGTCGCTTTTAATACAACATCTAGTGCTAAAAACCTTTTATGTTCGGGTACCTGCAACTCAAAATATTTTACAAACATACTTATATCAGTTATATCATACCTGGGTGGATCACATAGTTATGTTCCAATCCAGCGCAAGGATCGAGTGATGCGTGTACATCATCTAGTTGACACTTCATGCATTCCTTGTTTCCAATGCTCTAGACCTTCTTCAAAATCTGACGCACATGAAATGATACTTCACCAACTCAACACACCATCTGTTGTCGAGTTGACATAATCCTCCATCCGCGCAGTCGTGTTGTATAAATTGTAAATGTTGTTCCCTCTTGTTGGTTCTATGTATCTTTTTCCTTTTGATGGGTCCAAGGGTGTAATAAATTTCAAGTCTCCAACTTCAAATATCATCTCCCTCCTGTTCAAGTTGATGATTGTTTGGTTATCAAAATCCCATTCCAGTCTTCAAATTTTTCCACGCTGCACACCCCATCTATGTTCACAGGTACTCTTGTCAAACGACCAATCGAAACTATTTTGTGTTGATTTGCGAGCCTTAGTTGAACATGAGACCATACCAACTTGGTTTTTCCCATCAACTCCCATGTCTGCTTAGGTAACACATTCACGTCATACCCTCAGTCCAAGATAACATTATCCACATCATACTCTCCAATTTTCACACTGAATCTAATTTCTTCATTGGTTCTCTTCCTATGCAGTACCTAATTTACCATCCTTTGTGCGACAGGAGTTTCCATTCCTCTTGTACAATGATCAATCATGTCGTATAATGTACGTATCATAGTTTCATCCTTTATTAGCTCTACACAACTTCTCAGGAATTCTATTAGCGTTCTTACCTTTCCAATTAGCTTCTTTGGCAAAGCACAATCTTCTATACGAGGCACAAATGATGTTGATGCTCCCCAATCCACTCTTAGTACTTCTTTTATTACTCTCTAATATGTCTCCTTCTCTTGTTGAGGATCAAAGGGTTGCATAGGCCTTGCTGACTTCCTTACCCACTGTTTAGTTTGCTTTCCTTCATTTGTCCTATCATCCATTGTTCTATCTCCTCCACATGTAACAACTGCTACTGTTGGTCCTTCATTGCGTCTTTCAGCTGATATCTTCTTCATATTTTGATTCAGATTCTAGTCCTGGTTTCCTATGGCCTGCCACTTTGCAACTAGTTGGGGACAATCTTATGTTGAGTGATTCAATGCTCTACAATATGTGCACGTCGTACATGGATTATGGCAATCACGGGCCAAGTGTCCAGGTTGATTACAATTATAGCATATAGTCGGTCCTCTTCCTCCTCTACCAAAATTCCCTCTACCTCAGCCTCTGCTAAAGTTTCCTTTGTTCGCTTGATTGAAACCTCTTTGATTTTTGTATAGCAGACCCCCAACTTTAGCTGTAGAATTCTATTCCTGGATCTTGTACATATCTTATGTGTGCTCCCTCATTAAGTCGAATGTGTGACAATCCTTTTCTTCGTGTCCTATAGACTTACAAAAATTGTAAAACATGTTTTTTGGTGTACTCTGATACTTTTGTAGTAGTGGACACTCATTTGGGTGATGGCCCCATTTCTTACATATATCATAGTATCCTCCTCTCGGTAATGGATTAAACACTCCTATCACCAAATACTGCGTGAATGTTGGGCATTCGTCGTTATGATGGCCTTTAGTGCTACATTTTGTCCACCAGACTTGCTCACATTTCTCCTTTCCCTTTGTCAGTTATGTTATTTGAATTGTCAATGCAGCCAACTGTGCCTGAACTTGTGCCATTCCTCCACTGTCTCCCACCATAGATGATTCCAGTTTCATCGCAATTTCTGGTGCCTTGGGATGTGATGCAACCTTCTATTGTATCAATGGTCTGTGAATGTGTGGTATAAGCCCTGGAATAAACCATTCTTGGTGTTTTTGATCTAGAATCTGGAAAGTTAATCTACCCATCAAATCCTTAAATCTTTGGTCGTAATCCCATATCAACTTTGTTTGTACTTGCTTGATCTCCTTCAGTTCTGTGATGTACTGTGACTCTGACTTTGGCTTCTTAAACTCCTTCAGTAGTGCTTGCTTAATCTCTGCCAAATTCCTACCCTGTCCTTTAGGTGTGGTGCTCTGCAACTTCATATACCATACTAGTGCACGACCTCTAAATGGTGTCTCTAACTGTGCAATCTTCACGGCTTCATCATGTACGTTCTTTGCAGCCTAAATCCTCTCGCAGACAAATAAGTGTTGTTCTAGATCCTCTGACCCAACTCCCTGGAACTCAAGAAGTCTAAGAGTATTCTCTACCCCAGCCATGTTGCTTTTTGCAATCCCTCCTCTTGGTGATGCTGGTTGAATCCGATTCTAACTCTGTGCAGTACTTCCACTACTCTCACTGCTACTACTCAGTCCTCGGCTAACTACAATTTATTTTGACAAATCTTCAACCGTTATTTCTGATTGTGGTGACGCACATGGGGTCATGGATTCGACACAAAATCCTGTCTGAGTGGGACTTATTGGTTCTTCTACTATTGGAATGGACCGAAACTCCTCTTCTTCTCCTCTTATGTATGGTACCTCCACAATTTGGACTAGTGCGCAAGGTTCTCTCCCCTCTGGATCACTGTGTGACTCTCCTTTCTCAACACCAATATTTTGCCTCTTATACCTCCTTCCTTTGCACAACTCTCCAAATTCATATTCTTCCTATGGTGTACCATCTTCTTGCATCCTTAGTCCCTCCATGTTTCTTTTATCTCTTCCTTCATACTCTCAGACGATCCTCTTGTCATCCCCCGGTTCCCCTATGTGTGTGAACCCCTTAGCAATAAAATTCCATTATCATCACATGTTTTTCACACAATAGCATCTTTATCTATGTACCAAATGATTTCAAGAACCTCCCGCTTGAACCTTTGAAAAATTCCCTTTATGTGACACGGTATGATTGAATACAATCTACTGCAAATTCTGTAACATAACCTCCTAGTATTTTATCCAACCAAAAATCAACTTCTCGAGTCATTGGGTTACTTACAGAATTCAATTTTCTTACCAATTCAGGAGTCCAATTCCTCGGTGCCACAACATTGTACCTTCCAGTTTGCTCCACTGATATTTATAGCCACTCAGTCAGAATAATCATAAATTCACCAAAGAAAATTTCATGTATATCTATGAACACATACCTTTGCATCCATTGCTTGTCACTCATCCGAGGGTTCATGTTCTCTTGTCGTGCAAACTCTCGTTCCTTCCTTTCCAACCATTCTGAGATATCCTTCTTAGTCGACCTCCAAAACATCCCCTTAATCACAAAGTCCTGGTCCCGGTAACAGAACCATTTGTTAGCGTTGTTGTGCTTGGGTTGTAAGACCCTAGGTTCAGTTCATCTATGACCAACAAAACCCACCAGACACTAGCCCTTTCCTCATCACCTGCTTACGCAAATGAAGTATCACCTGAGGTATCTATTGGGACTACGAGAACCAGGATTCTACAATATTAAGGGAATAGGAGGCAATCATTTGGTTCATTCTTCCTTATTATGTTGTACGCATACCTCTATTCTATTTAGTATTAGCTTACTTATGATTCAGGTTCCTATAATCAACATATTCCAAATTAATGCATAGGTTTGTTATTCTCCCGGTCATGAACATTGCACCATATTTAACCGTAAGACAAATCTACTCTACAATGCATGCAAATAGAATTCATAAGAAAACATAGAAAGACATAAAGCAAATGATTCCATAACATATCTTTAACATCCCTTTATTCATTCTTCCCATCCATTGACTGCTACATTCAAGAACTCTGGAACTTAATATCGACCAGAACAAAACAAAACATAATATAAGATAACATAACCTAACATAACACAACCGAACTGAACCCCTAATCTCCCAACCCATTACATATTTATATATAAATCTAGGGAGAAAACCCTAATCTGTTCATCCCAAAAATACCCCATTACAATGCGTGGCCAACTCAGTTAATTGGTTGTTCGTTGGATTTCTCCTGCTTTTCAATCTGCATGCTTCTTTTTTGTTGTTCTTCTATTTTTGGAATGTCGTGTTGTCATGCTTTATTTTCTTTCTTTATCCTTTTGTCCACGTGTTGTCTTCCGTTTACACACTTTCCTCTTGTATGTGCCTCATTTGCGTGCTCTCTAGCTTTCCTTCTTCTTCCGCGCACTTTTCCTTTACTTAGGATTTTTCCTCAAAATTGTATCAATACTGCAAAATTGTTTCCAAAGTTGTTTGTCCAACACTAATCGCCTAGTTTGTCTAGCATTCAAGTGAGGCTGATAGAAAATATTCTTTAATCCACTGTGGTTTGTCAACAAAATAAATTTTCTATTGATCAAGTAGTGTTGCCAAATCTTCAGTGCATGTATTGTGGTTGCAAGTTCTAGGTCATGGGTAACATATTTCCTTTCATGCTCCTTCAATTTCCTGGATTCATAACTTACCATGTGATTATATTGCATTTGTAAACATTGTGAAGTCTTTGGTTGGGTCAACAATATTTAGTATCAATGCACTAGTTAGAATATGCTTCACCTGTTGAAAGCTTTCTTCACATTTAGTAGACCACACAAACTTTACTCCTTTCTTTTGCAAAGAGGTTATGGGATGGCCAATTTTTTAAAATCCCTCCATGAATCTTCTGTAGTATCCTACCAGCCCCATAAATGACCTTATATTTGTCACATTCTTCGGAGTGGGCCAATTCCTAATGGCCTTGATATTTTTTATGGATTCAAAAAGCTCCCATTCTCCGTGTGCACTCCAACTTTTGATAAATCATCAACAATCAACTTCCTTTCCCTATAAATGTGCTTTATGGAGAGGTCATTGAAACTCAAAAGAATCCTTTGAACCTATTTTAATAATGGTAATCAAAGTTAGTTCCTCCTCCTTTATCCACTTTATGACATTCATAGTCTCTAAATACTTGTAAAATTTTTATTCCCTTTTCAAATTCCAACAATAGCAACAACTTAAGGGCCAAGATATTTGCATAATTATTTCTACCTAGACCTAATCCCACCTTGAATATTATGCTATAACCTTATTTGATATATAACATGCCTCCCACTCCATAATATTGTGGTGTTCCCTATGAAACCCCATCAAAATAAGCCCAAGGAGTCTCCATTTCCACTACCTCATTCTCAATTTTCCTTGGAGCCCTTCCTCTATTTTTCCGAGGAATGTTTTTTAGCATACCGATGCTCTAAGAAGCGCAATGAAAAGGTATGATGAATTTGTCTTCAAACATATTGACATTTCTTGACAACCACAATCCTCATGTTATGATAACTATAAGTTCTTTAAATTCCATGACCAAAGTATTGACTCACCAATTTTTTAGTGCTTCTACTATAGACAAACCCCTCCAAACATTTTTTAAGCATGTCAACCCTTCAATCTCAATCCATACCTGTTTGGCATAAAAATAATCCAAAACCATATGGAATTTTATTTCTTCACCCATATTACATAATGGACATCTCCCTAGTTTGATCATGTTCCTCTCTTAAAAAATGTCCCAATATGAGACTTTATTGTTTAAAAGACACCACATGAGAATTCGAGCCTTTGAAAGGAAATTTAACTTCCATATAAATTTCCACCACCGCAAAATCCATCTCTGACCTTGTATTATGCTGAAAGCAAGGTAAATAGCTTTGGGAGTATACTCCCCAAATAGGTTATTAGCCTACACTAACTCATCATCTCTTTTTAATGATCTAATATGACAGGATTTTAATTTTGAAATAAAAACCTCCCAACTATGTACATCTTCTCCTCTAAAATTCAATCTGGTTACGAAAAACCACTCTTGACCCCACAAATTTGTCAAGTCTATATCTCATATCTGGGATAGGTAAACATATCCTCTATCTCTAAGGTGTCAGTCCATTTAAAGAGTAAGGTTACATTCCCATCCACTCTTAACCCAAGGATCTTCCCCCAATCTCAGCTTCCTCCTATCTGTCGTCTTCCACACTAGACCATTACCCATAAGAGGGAAAGCAAAATCTTAGCTTTCCAAATCACCTATACATTATGTAGTATTTTTGTGGCCTTTGATGCATTCTTCAAGTTCTTGGATGTATATATTTTTGTTGCATAGATAAAAACCATAATATGTTGCCTTTAATGAGCCTCCAATGCTTTTAGCTGCCAAATCCTAGGAGAAAAGAAAATATGTTTTTGAGTCCCCACCCTCCTAGGGCCTTAGGTATTGCCAACTTATTCTAGATAACCCAAGTGAAACCTCTTTTTTCACTTCTCTGAACTAAATAAATCCAAATCAGATCCTTCCCATCTACTTTAAAACCCCGTTTTGAATCCAAGTCAATGCCATCTAATAGACTACAATGGCCTCCAAGTCAACCTTGACTAAAACTAATCTTCCACCTATAGATAACTAACAAAAACTCCAAGTGCAGATTTTCTTTTCTAATTTTACTAATATCCAATTCCAAACATTTTTCAAATAAGCATTAGTTTTTAAATGGAACCCCAATTAGTTCATTCCTTCCTCCAGGCCTACTTGTTTGAAAAGGAACAGTTAGGAAGTACTCCTCCTCTCCTATGTCCATCCCTTCTACTAAAATGGATGGCTCTTCCATTTTTAACGACATACCTATAGAAACACATTAAAGATCCAAAATCTCTCTTAGCTTAACGAAATCTCTCTTGGTACCATCACATAAAATTAAGATTTCACCCACAAAAAAAAGATGTGACAGATAAAATGTCTCTCCAAGTTTCACTCCTTTAAAATATCTACTTCTCTTGACCTCAAGTAAGTCCCTACTTGATCCTTCAACTACAATAAGAAACAAGAGAGGTGACAATGGGCATCCCTATCCTAAGCCTCTTTTAAGCCTAAATAAATTTGAGGCAGCTCCATTCACGACAACATAAAAAAGAGACAATTGCAATGCTACTCGTAATCGAAGTAATGAAAGGAACACAAAATCTCAGGCGTGTTAACATCAATCACAAATACATCCAACTGACCTTATTGTAATCTTTCAAAAGATCTATGTTGACTACCATTGCTTTTAAATTCCTATTTTTGAATGTGTGTAGTTCCTCTTGGGCCACCCCATGAATTTCCTCGTGGATTTTCCTACCTTCTAAAAAACCAACCTGTTCACCAAATATTGAATTGGATAGAATATTTTTTACCCTTCTTGTTCTTACCTTTTCCACAATCATGTATATGTAGTTAAAAAGTGAATTGGGTTTGGAGTCCTCAAAAGACAAAGGTTTATCACTTTTAAGAATGAAGGCAATGAATGTACTATTCAAGGCTACTAACACATTCCTACATGTTCTAGATTTCTTGACTAACCTCAACAAATCATCCTCAAGTATCTCAATAATACCAAAAAATAATTCTATAGGCCAACCATCCAGTCCAGGACTATTGTCCTTTTGAAAACTATGAAGCATAGTATGTAGTTCGTCCTTTGACACCTCATCCATCAGAGTAGTGTTCTTCTCCTCATTAACAAAACTAGGAAAGAACTATGGCATCGTAACTACCTCTACTATTGAGACCCTCTCTTCTGCTTTGAACCTAGAACTGAAGTATTCCACTCTATTTCTTGATATATCCTTGAACTTATTTACCTCTAAACGATCTAGCATTGTAATTTCCCAAATAATATTTTTCTTATTTCTATAGCTTGCATAATGATGGAAAAATAATAAATTTTCACCCCCTTGAGAAAGTTAAAGTGCCCTGCTTTTTAGTCTCCGAGCAACTTCATTCTCCTCTAATAGATTTCTCCCTTTTAATTATATCTTTGTAGCCTCTACCTTGGTATCCTTAGACATATATCCATTCCACTCGAACTCATATATTAAACCCAATTTGTTTTCAACTTCTTCCAAATCCTTTTCATCCTTGAGATTTTCTAATGGGCCCAACCTATGGCGGCATATTTAACTTTATTAAGGTTTGATTCAAATTGTAATGATGTTGATTCATAAAGGGTTCCATCATAGGGAGACTAGATCCCCTTCACTAACTGAGCATATTCCTCTTCTACTAACCAACTTGGGTTAAATTTGAAGGGACGAGGGGGTCTCTTACTAGCTTCCTCCAAACTCTTAACAAAAAAATTAGCAAGACATGCACTTGTTCATTAGGCCCCTAGACCTATGAGCAACCCAAATAAAAATTCAGATCCCCACCCACAATAATGTTCTATTTTCTCAAAAAACCATTTTTTAAGATATTTTCCCAATAGACTAACTTGTCATAGTGGAGACCATAAAGGTTTAGCACCAACAGTTCTCTACCCATCCCTTGTGAATAGAGTTATGTGCCCAAACCTGAAACAATTTGCCAACAATTTATTCATTTTAAAGTTCCACTTCTCCATCCTAAGATTAATCCCCCAGACCTACTCCTTACATCTAAAAACCCAAACTCCCAACCTCCTAGCATTTTCACTAATTACCCCACTAACTTCTCTCCTCCATGCACTATTTCTTTTAGTAGAAAAATATCAGGTTGATAAGTATAAACCAAACTCTTCTCGGCCAACTTCTTAGAGGGGTTAGCCAACCCTCTACAATTGAAGGACAAACAAATCATTGAGTAACCCTCTATCGGGCATTCATTGCTCTAAGTACCCTATCAATAGCTAACTACTTCCTCACTGCTACTTTTGAAATCGATTTCTCACAAGCCAAGGTAATAAATGACTTCCCACCTATACCTAAAGGCTTTGAGCCCTACAATGAACTCTAACTCAAGCCCTCGAAGGAGCTAACTACATAATCCTCATGTTCCCCTACTTGAGGTGTCAAATTATACCTCAGAATCCTTTTCTTTGAATTCAAGGAAGAATCTTGACCCAAATTTTGATGCCCCTCCTTGATATAGAACAAACCCTTCCCCACTAGAACAAATCCAGAAGACAACACGGTACTAAGAGAGGAATCAAAGCTAGGAAAATTAATACATGAGACGACCTCCTTTAAATACTTTCTCCCCCAATGTAAAGAGTGATAATTCCCCCCCAACATCTAGGACCTCCCCTGAGTGCACAAATATTGTGAAGGAAATAAATTCAAAGGTGCCAGATTCTTAAGAGGCTTACCTTTTGAGATCCTAGAATCCATAGGATGGATAGGATGGGCAATAGAGACATCTTTTAAAACTTTTGTTTGGTATAAATTCACTACTCTAACCAGAGATAATTCATTTAACAATGCTCCAAAAGACTTAACCTAATTAGTCGTGGGTATAATGGGGTTTGTACTCTCCCCCTCTCTTTCGAAAGGACCAACATCCTTCAAGCCTTCCAATAAAATTGCCTATTCCAATCTCCTTTCTTCCCTTGCAAAAGAGACCTCACTTTGTTCTTTGGACCAAACTTTTCTTGTGGAGCTTAAGTCAATTTTTCCACCCAGACTTTATTTTTGTAAGGAAGTTGATAGTCAACCACAACATGCCCATACTTATGGCATTGAATACACCTAAAAATAAATTCTACATAGTCTACAATTTGTTTATGCAAACTTTGTCCCCTCCATAACTCCAAGCTTTCGACCAATCCATCCCTTAAATCAAGATTTTCTAGAATGTTCATTACCAACATCAAGCCCATATCTCTAAAGGATAAATCAACTTCCACAAACTGGTCAAGTGCATTTCCAGTTTTCTAAAATACTTCCAACATCCAATACTATATTAGAGCCTGGGTAGTTTAACCCAAATCGACACCAAATCAAATTTGTGAACCCTTGCATCAAAGAGCGGGCTCCAACATTTTAAGGTAAGAGGACAACCATCCCACTTCTAGGATCTCGATAAAACCATAGTCACATCAGAGGCCAACTGACCACCCCTGAGCTAAAACATATGAAATCAAAGAGTAGCCTAAGAAGGGTTTATAGGACACATATACCCAAGAATTAAAACCTTTATTGATAAACATGTGATCTATCACCCGCTTTACCAAAGACATATCCACCTTGTAGACAACTTCATGCATCCTTACCTCCTCACCCAAGAAAAGATTGATGGGAGTACTGTAATGTTCCAAAGCCAATTTTTTCGCCTGGATCATTAACTGCTCACTGTTTAACCGATATGTGTGTGTTTGCTTGCAAGTTTACTTCTTGAGTTATGTCTTAGGGTTTGTAGATTCAGTTAACAAGCATATGACATAGATCTGAAGATATAGCAATGGAAATACAAGATATGAAAAGTAACACCAGATATGGAACCAAACAACAAAGATCTGACCTATATTGATATAATAAGAAAGAACCTGATACAAGAAGGATGTAGATATGGAATAACATCAGATAGATTCAATAGATAAGATATGAGCTGCTAAAAAATGCTCTGGATAAGAAGATGTAAGCTTCCAAAGGCTTAATACAAGATGAATACCAATACAAGAAGAACCAGGGTCAAGTCCAAAACCCCCTAGCTGAAGGTACGCCCTCCTAAATAGCTGTGAAGATCCAATATTTCAGCCTAGCTGTTGGAAGCCTCCAAATGGCACCAAAATCTGCATAATGATAGACCAGGGCAAGTAAAACCCCCTCCTGAAGCCTCAAGCCAAAATGTCCAAGTCTGCTCCTCCAAATGTTGAATCCTCAAGTAAAATTGTGCCCTCCTGAATACTATCAAACCCTAATATTTTGGCCCTATTGAAGGAGACTTCCAATCACTGTGAAACTCTCAATGATGGTAGATCAGGCCAAGGGAAACCTCCTGGTGAAGTCTCAATGTGAGATCTAGAGTTTTACTCCTCCAAATTGAATATATTTGAATCTCAATAGCGCCCTCCTTATATCCAAGTCGTTCCAATGCTCTAGGAAATCATCTGCCAAGAACAACTCTCTCAAAATGCACTAGAAATGATGATCATGGCCCTGCAAGGAAAACCCAAGTGCTAGAATGTCCAAAAGCCGTACCAATCTCTTGGATAGAACTTCCTTCAAACAATGATGTGCCCCCTTGTTGAAAACCCTCAAGGCTACGACATGTTGTTGTCCTGGATGAGTGATGGTACTTGTAGCTATTGTAGAAAGGTGTGGGTGGAGTATTGCATCCCCGAGACCAAGCTTGGAACAAGATATATGGAATCTTTCACCACCAAGTTGTCCTCTAGGGTTTGTATTCTCAAAACACTCAAAACTATGTGCTCAAGAGCCCAAAAGAAAATTGTAATCATAATCCAAGATGAGTGAAAGGTGTGCCCTTGCGTTCCCTTTATACCTCCAATCTGTTTCTTTGTTGAGTTAGTTAACCCCTAGGGTTAACTCCTAACTCAACCTCGTTTGTTCTATTTATTCATTGAATTACTTTTCCCTTTTCAAGTCAACTTAATATTATAATGTTTAGTTTGGCTAACTTTTCCCCATGCTGCGTGAGACTATAGTATAGTGGGGATGACTAGACTACTGAGTCTCTCCAACCCTCTTCATCAAGAGGTAGGGTACATTACAATCTCCCCTGCTAGGAATTGCTTGCCCACAAGCAATTCTAAGCCTGTCTCATGTATCACCTGTTCACTTTCCCAAGTAGCATCCTCAATAGGCAAGTCCTTCCATTTGACTAAGTATTCCTTGATGCTCCTCTTCCTTAGAATATTCTCCCGAATCTCCAGTATCTCCTCCGATATCAATATCAATTTCCCCTCTTTATCTAAGGGTGGTAGTATCTCAAGAGGAGTGATGTGTTGGACTATGGCCCTCTTCAAGCATGACACATGAAAAACGTTGTGTATCTTGTTGCCCTGCGGAAGATCAAGCTCATAAGCCACGACCCCTGCCTTTTTGTTGACCTTGTAGGGTCCAAAGAATCGGGGTTCGAGATTTTCTGCTCCACTTCTTTTGATCGAAGCCTGTCTTTACGGTTGGAGCCTTAAGTAGACCAAGTCACCAACCTCAAATGTATGCTCTGCCCTATTCTTGTCTGCCTGGACCTTTTGTTGATTATGTGCTCTTTGTAGATGATCCTTTAGTTCTTTCAGTATGTCCTGACTCTATTGCACCCAATCCTGAACCATAGGAACTCTGCTATCACCAAAGACAATCTCTACAAAGGAGTGATACCAATAGACATATGATAACTGGCGTTGAAACAATATTCTCCCAAGTGTAGCCACCTAACCCATGCTTTCTGCTACCCTGCTACATAATTTATGAGGTAGCCTTCCACCCACTTGTTGACTATTTTGGTTTTCCCATCAGTCTGAGGGTGGTAACTGGTGCTAGGGGTCAAGGCCATACCAAACAACCTAAATAATTCCTGCCAAAAGGTTCTCATAAATCTGATGTCCCTGACACTCACAATGGTCTTGGGTAAACCATGTAGTCTGAAGATCTCCCTCAAGAACAAATCTGCAACCTGTGTTGCACTAAAGTTTGTGGCAATGGAGAAGAAGTGTGCAAACTTAGTTAGCATGTCCACCACTACAAAAATACAATCTTTACCCTGTGCCCTTGGCAATCTTGTGATCAAGTCCATAGAGATGCTTTCCCATTTGTGCTATGGGATGGGTAAAGGTTGTAACAATCATGATGGATGTGTGTGCTCATCATTGTTTACTTGGAAAGTAGTGCATTCCTTGATGTGGCACATCACATCTTCTTTCAGACCTTTCCATGAAAACCTTTCCCTTACTTGCTTGTATGTTTTGACAAATCCTTGGTGCCCTGCCACCGGTGAATCATGACATGCTTGTAGTACCTTAGCCTTAAAGGCTGACTCAGGAACCAAGAAAACTTGGCCCTTGTAGTAGATGATGTCATCCATGATTTTGAAGTTGTCATCCTGTATCTGTCCATCGATCAACTGACATGCAAACTAGTTCTTTGAGGATTCTACTAAGAGGTGAGCCTTCCAGTGAACTGAGATATCGATCATAGCATAAACCGATGGACTTCTAGATAATGCATTTGCCACTACGTCATTCTTCCCCTTGACAAACTCAATGTCAAAATCATAGGTATGTATCTTGCTCACCCGCTTCTGTTGTCTCTCATTTAAGTCCTTTTGTTCCAAAAAGTACTTAAGACTGTTGTGATCTGTCCTAACCACAAATCTCACTCCTACCAAGTATTCCCTGAAGTTGGTCAATGCGTGCATGATGGCCAACATCATTTTGTCATAGATACTGTAAAGAAGCTCAGGGCCCCTCAACTTTCGGCTCTCATAGACAATTGGGTGCCTATTCTGCATAAGGATTGCCCCAATTCCCTCCCTGGAGGCATCACACTCCACCGTGAAGGGTTGGCCGAAATCTGGTAGAGCTAAGACTGGGCACATGCTCGTGATCTTTTTCATTCAGTCAAATGTCAATTGTGCCTCTGAAATCCATTTGAAAGCCCCTTTCTTGGTCAAATCGGTCAAGGGTGCACAAAGCTTTGAGAAACCCTTGATGAATCTCCTGTAATATCAACAAATGGCAAGAAACCCCTTCAATTATGTGAGGGTCTTAGGTGTGGCCCAGTCAAGTATCGCTTGGACATTTTCTTGATGTACCTGTACCCCCTTTACTCCAATGATGTGTCTCAAATAGAGGACCTCAGTCATTCCAAATTCACATTTGGATTCCTTTGCATACAAGGATTGGTCCTCCATGATGGCTAGAATCTATTCCACATGTTGAATATGTTCCTCCCAAGTCCTGCTATAGATCAACAAGTCATCAAAAACTACTAGGAGGTGCTTCCTCGACTGCTTGTTGAAGACATAATTCATGCAAGATTGAAATGTGGTTGGTGCATTAGTCAATCCAAATGGCATCACTAGGAATTCATAGTGGTCGTAGTGACATCCGAAGGCAATGTTGGGGACATCCTGCTCCCTCATTTTTATCTGATGATATCAAGAGTGCAAGTCAATCTTGGTGAAGTAAACAACACCATGAAGCTCATCCAGGAGCTCATCAATCCTTGGAATGGGATACATGTTCTTAATTGTCTTCTTGTTCAAGGCCCTGTAATCATTTCACATGTGCATGGTTCCATCCTTCTTCTTTACTAGTACCATTGAAGATGCAAAAGGATTGGAACTCGGTCTAATGTGACCCATGTCTAACAGTTCTTTGATAGCCTTCTCTATCTCATTTGTGTACTTCTTTGGGTGTCTATAGGGAGTGGTGATGATAGGTTTCACTTCCTCTTCCAGCTCTATGATATGCTCAAACCCCCTATCTGGTGGTGTTCCCAGTGGAATGGATCCAAACACCTTACTATGTTTGTCAATGATTCTCTGAACCTTTGGTGAATAGTGAACTTCTCCCTTCTTGTCCACACGTACTGAAATTCTACACTCAACAGCATATACAATGTCCTCTCTTCTGAAAATAACCTCCATGCGCTTTGTTGTAACCACCCTAGCTGTGTTTCCTGACATGCCCCTGAGAACTACCTTTTTCCCACTTTCGTCTGTGAAAGAAATATCCATGGTCTTGTAGTTGGTGGTGATTGGTCCCAACGTACTAAGCCATTGAACCCCAAGGATGATATTTGTGTCTGGAAGATCCATCACATAGAAGTCTTGTGCTAAATCATGCCTGCCCAATGTAAGCTTCATTCCTGGAATATACCTGTTACAGGGCATGGTGCTTTCTCCTGCTACCTCCACCTTGAATCCTTCAAATTCCACCATGGGTATGTGCCTCCTTTGTAGTAGAGTTGAATCAATAAAGTTGTGAGAAGCACCCCCATCAATGAGAACTGAAACTTTCTAGCCCTGCAATACCCCTCTCATCCTGAAGGTGTTATATTTGCGTACCCCACTGATGGATGCTAATGTAGCCTTTTCATATGTTGTCATGTCGTGACCTGTACCTTCTTCTTCTATAGTTTTGATGGTGTCTACTTCTATATTTTGTAGGTGGCCGAAATCTTCATCCTCCTTCATCCTCAATCGGCAAGTCCTTCCATTTGACTAAGTATTCCTTGATGCATTCTTCAAGTTTTTGGATGTATATATTTTTGTTGCATAGATAAAAACCATAATATGTTGCCTTTAATGAGCCTCCAATGCTTTTGGCTGCCAAATCCTAGGAGAAAAGAAAAGATGTTTTTGAGTCCCCACCCTCCTAGGGCCTTAGGTATTGCCAACTTATGCCAAATAACCCAAGTGAAACCTCTTTTATCACTACTCTGAACTAAATAAATCCAAATCAGATCCTTCTCATCTACTTTAAAACCCTTTTTTGAATCCAAGTCAATGCCATCTAATAGACTGCAATGGCCTCCAAGTCAACCTTGACTAAAACTAATCTTCCACCTCTAGATAACTAACAAAAACTCCAAGTGGAGATTTTCTTTTCTAATTTTACTAATATCCAATTCCAAACATTTTTCAAATAAGCATTAGGTTTTAAATGGAACCCCAATTATTTCATTCCTTCCTCCAGACCTACTTGTTTGAAAGGGAACAAAGTTAGGAAGTACTCCTCCTCTCCTATGTCCATCTCTTCTACTAAAATGGATGGCTTTTCCATTTTTACCGACATACCTATAGCAACACATTAAAGATCCAAAATCTCTCTTAGCTTAATCAAATCTGTCCTGGTGCCATCACATAAAATTAAGATGTCACCCACAAACAAAATATGTGACGGATAAAATGTCTCTCCAAGTTTCACTCCTTTAAAGTATCTACTTCTCTTGACCTCAAGTAAGTCCCTACTTGATCCTTCAACTACAATAAGAAACAAGAGAGGTGACAATGGGCATCCCTATCCTAAGCCTCTTTTAATCCTAAATAAATTTGAGGCAGTTCCGTTCATGACAACATAAAAAAGAGACAATTGCAATGCTACTTGTAATCGAAGTAATGAAAGGAACACAAAATCTCAGGTGTGTTAACATCAATCACAAATACATCCAATTGACCTTACTGTAATCTTTCGAAAGATCTATGTTGATCGCCATTGCTTTTAAATTCCTATTTTTGAATGTGTGTAGTTCCTCTTGGGCCACCCCATGAATTGCCTCTTGGATTTGTCTACCTTATAAAAAACCAAATTGTTCACCAAATATTGAATTGGATAGAATATTTTTTACCCTTCTTGTTGTTACCTTTTCCACAATCATGTATATGTAGTTACAAAGTGAATTGGGTCTAGAGTCCTCAAAATACAAAGGGTTTTCACTTTTCAAAATGAAGGCAATGAATGTACTATTCAAGGCTACTAACACATTCCTACATGTTCTAGATTTCTTGACTACCCTCAATAAGTCATCCTCAAGTATCTCAATAATACCCAAAAATAATTATATAGGCCAACCATCCAGTCCAGGACTATTGTCCTTTTGAAAACTATGAAGCATAGGATGTGGTTCGTCCTTTGATACCTCATCCATCAAAGTAGTGTTCTCCTCCTCATTAAAAAAACTAGGAAAGAACTATGTCATCCTAACTACCTCTACTATTGAGACCTCCAAAATCTCAACAAAAAAATTACAAAGAAATCCACTTGTTCATTAGGCCCCTAGACCTCTGTGAAACCCAAATAAAAATTCAGATCCCCACCCACAATAATGTTCTATTTTCTCAAAAAACATTTTTTTAAGATATTTTCCAATTAAACTAACTTGTCATAGTAGGGACCATAAAGGTTTAGCACCAACAGTTCTCTACCCAACCCTTGTGAATAGAGTTATTTGCCCAAACCTGAAACAATTTGCCAACAATTGATTCATTTTAAAGTTCCACTTCTCCATCCTAAGATTACTCCCCCAAACCTACTCCTTTCATCTAAAAACTCAAACTCCCAACCTCCTAGCATTTTCACTAATTACCCCACTAACTTCTCTCCTCCACACATTATTTCTTTAGTTAGAAAAATATCAGGTTGATCAGTATAAACCAACCTCTTCTTAGCCAACTTCTTAGAGGGGCTAGCCAACCCTCTATAATTGAAGGACAAACAAATCATTGGGTAACCCTCTATCAGGGATTCATTTCTCTAAGAACCCCATCGATAGTTAACTACTTCCTTACTGCTACTTTTGAAATCGATTTCTCACAAGCCAAAGTAATAAAAGACTTCCCACCTATACCTAAAGGATTT